>DWCF01000044.1:0-80173 GCA_018230265.1 Delias oraia | reverse complement strand
GGCTAGGGGCGTCGCTTTCGCTTGACGCTGGCGAAGTGCGGGGCCTCTTAGGGGCCTTTTTGCGCGATGGGAGCGCAAGAGAGGCCTGGGCGGACGTCGACGGTTGCGGCGACGGAGAACGCGGCGAGTCCGCTGAGGACGCGTAAAATTGCGCTAAGGCGCCGGGGAATGTCGCTTCGAGGAAGCGAAGTAATTTGGCTAGGTCGGGTGGGTCTTTAATACCCACCATCGCGATAAATAATAGATCCGGTTAATAATTTTTTATAATAAGAATAAGAGTAATAAACTTTTAGTGTGCCTAAATGTGCTGATTACCTAGTGTAGCTACGGTACCTTGCATTTAGAATAGAGATCACAGCATATTATGGAAGATTTGTGACACAGAACATGACGATTGCACATGTCACTGGTGCCCGTTATTTCAAAAAACGTCAAACGTCAGGTAAGGTACGCCAACAAAGGTTTAATTATTATCTTTACTGATCTCTTATTATTTATAAATATAATTGTTGAGCTATAAACACGTGCATATTAATTAGAACACGACTAAGTTTACAATTTGATAGAAACATAATCACATTAATTGTGACGTCGAATTTAATAAATAAGTATAAAAGTTCATACAAAAAATATACAACATTAATTTTTAAAAAAACATTCTCTTATATAAATTCTTAGTACTTGTACAAATAAACTAAATCACTAGAAGCTACAGAGCAAGCTTGCTGTGTAGCTCACTTACACTAGAACCACGGCGACAGTCCTTTTCAACCGACGACAAAACAAAGGTGTTATAAACTATTAATTTGACACTTTAAACTGTCTGTAGTTTCATCCGCTTCAGATGATGAAAACGGTTCAGATATCATTAGATTATTGGCACTTCTTACACATAATGGAAGATGTTGGCAAAAAGACTATTACGGTATTACCCTCACGTTCTTATCTGTAGGAGTTAGAATCTCAATATGTTACATTAGTATGTCTTTAGAAAATAAGTACTCACCCGCTTACACGTAAACTGTCAACAATATTTGCAATTTCTAATTCTCTGTTCAAATATATTTTCTTAAAGATATATAAATAATGCCTACTCATACTATAAAGTTACACAATATTAATAATCTGTGTTAAAGTGAGTCCGGCTCATTACTTATTTCACTAGGTAATATATAATATCATATTAGGCCGTATTTATTAACCTTACCTACTAAAACTAATAGAAATAGACGAATACGGTGATTTTGAATCCTCAGCAATCTGTGTCTCTAAAAACTATTCAAAATGCGGCCAAACTGAGTTGTTCTTAAAGTCATTTTAATATTTAGGAAATCGTATATTCAATCACACCATTATATATAATCTAATATATATCTATAAAGAAAAGTATTGTAAACTTCAGGATCTGTTTAAAATTACGAATCACAGTCTTATTATCAACATGATTGGCATATTGTAATTAAATGGATATATGGAAACATACGTTTCCTTTGTCTTTGTAAATTATTTGTATTATTATAAAAATAACAGTTTCACAGATTACTTAACAGGAGGCCTATTATCAATGACATTTCATAGACAATAGAATTTGATGATATCTGTGGTTAACTAATACTTAAAATAAATAATCGCCATAGAAGCTGCTTAATACATCCAATATCTACTCACGCCAGCGACTCACGTGTTGCCACATCTGTTGCGTTTCTTGAATTCAATGTTTATTTCTATTTTTCCACGATTAAACTGTGCGATGCAAAAAAAGAATCGCATGGCAACGCTCGGCTTTAAAAACATGTGCCGAGAGGCTTAGAGTTAGCGCAAGAGTGGGCTGGGCTTAAGTAAATAAACCTATCTGACTTTGAAGACGGCAGTGAATAACGAGTGCGTCTCGTAAGCTAATATAAAAATAAATGAAACTATTAAAACGTCATAGTCAACGTCACGTCAAACGTCATATGTTAGCTGTCTTAGAACGTTAAAGGCGAGTTATCTACTAAGCCCGCCAGACATTATTTACATAAAGCTGCAATCTTAACAATTAATGTTCAGGGTAACAAATAAGAAGCACGTATTTCTACTAAATTGCTCGAATTTATAAGAAAGAGCTTAAAATGTTGTTTACATCGTTTTCATTCAATAGGTCTTTTAAAACTTAACGCCTGATACAATTCGAAACCTCAACTTGTAGCCTTTTCTTATAAACGAAGCTCAACTGAGGCCGATTCTTTTAAAGTTTTGCAAGGCACGTGAGGCCGGCGAGAAGGTGAGAGAGTACGTTCATCAATAAGGGAAATATAAACTAACATTAGTCTAGTGTTTGAGTACATGTATACGCTATCCAGGCCAATCCAGGAACTGCGGTCTGCGGCGATAAGATGTGATAGTCCCACCGGGGTGTCACTTCACCTTTACGATCAACTTCCGCCAGTTGAGGCGAACGGAGACGCAGCCCACGGACGAGCGGCGGGAGGCGGGCTCAGCCTCCCTGTATTACCATCAGGATTGTTCAAACCAAATGGTCTTTTTGACAATAACTTATTGGTTACGATCAGCAGGCTACGTACGGTCAGTGTTGGGAGGCATAGCGCTGGTCATCACTGGGGTGCGTGAGGTATCGCACGCCCACGCTGGCCTCTAGCGCCCGTAGGTCGGCCCAAGCTTCCCTGGTCTGAAGCCACGCGTGCGCAGCGCACTTGTCCACTGACAGCCGCTTGCGCTGCTTCACTTGCAGCAGATTGTTGATCAGGTCGATCGCTGGGGCAGGGCATCGATTACAGAATATGTAGAGTGACAATAAAAATTAAATGTCGTTAATTTGTTTACAGGTAGGTCTATTGAATGCTTTAAATTTGTAAATTTAGGTTGTATACAATTGTGTAATTGACATGTTTATTAAATATAATCTTTGTTTACAGAGCAACACTCGGCTTTTCTTATTAAAAAATCATTTAATAAAATAATTGTCTTATAACTGTATGGTGTGAACAAGGACACAAGCGTTCTTTGACCGACTGTGAGTTGCAATGTTTGCGAGATAGACGAAATACCTTCGTGCGAGATCTCCCGCCAGGGCGTGGGCGGGTACATGAAGGCGGCATTCTGGATCTGCTCGTTGATGTCCTCGTCCTCGTTGAAGGGGAAGGTTCCGGAGAGGGACACGTAGATGATCACGCCCACCGACCACATGTCCAGCGAGCGGTTGTAGCCCGCGTTGCGGAGCACTTCGGGCGCTGCGAGCGATACTCCTTCGTTTATGTACGATTCATAACCATATCATATGTCCCATTTATTCCAATAATTCAAACTACAGTTCAAAAGTAAGTCTAAGCGTGAATTAGTGTTTTTCAACGCCAAAAAAACTTTAAAAAACTCAAATAATATTATAGTAAAAACAATGGTCTCACCGAGATAGGCTGGCGTACCAACTACGGACCGCCTGAAACACTTCTCGCCGATGATCCTGGCGAAGCCAAAGTCGCAGAGCTTCACCTGCGGAAACTGCTCGTCAGACGAAAGCAGCACGTTCTCTGGCTTCAAGTCGCAGTGGACTATGTTCTTCTCGTGTAGGTGCTTCAGCGCCACCAGGATCTGCAGGTCGGCAATAAAAGCTTCTATTTAGGCAGCAACTTGAATCAATTTCGGTATAGCAAATTTGTAGAGTAAAAAAGTAAAGTGTTTCACGACGTCGGCGCTGGCAGTAGCGGCCAGAGTACGAGTACCTGGGCGACCACGAATTTGGTGATCCTCTCGGGGAGGCGGGCCCGTTCATGTGACAAGATCATCTCGAGCATATCCCCCTTCAGGCGCTCCATCACGACGAAGATGCGCTCCGGCGTCTCGAACATGCGTTCCAGGTTCACGACGCCCGGGTGCGACAGGTTCTGCAGGATGGCCACCTCGTTCTTCAGCTGCGCCTCCTGCTTCGTCGGGAAGCGGAGCTTGTCTATCACCTGCCGGCGTTTTTTAAATCGTTTTGCACTTAGACTCACAACCATTTCCAAAACTGGCAAAAACATTGTAGTTGAGAACTGGTACTCCTTGCGAGGCATTTGAAGAAATGAAATGTCTAGGCGAGTATGGCAGACTTGAAATATGGTGGACCTTGATAGCGACGGGCCTCTGCGTGTCCCGGTGGAGGCCGGCGTAGACGATGCCGAACTGACCCGAACCCAGCACCTCATCGGGGTGGATCTGGTACAGCTGCGACATCTCTAGGCGGCCGGCACCACGCTGCGACCCGCTCCCACTTTGATTTTCCCCTGAAACGTCATAACGTCTATCGTCAGCCTAGTCCGAGGACGATCAAGCCCGTCATGAGTAGACGAGAACCGGTACGACGCTGCGAGCTCACCCGTTCTGGCCACGTTGAGGTTGAGCGGCAGCAGCGCGTGTCGAATGGCGGTCTCCCAGGAACGCGCGAGGTACGCGCCCAAGCCCGACTCCGGCGGGGAGCAGCCCCCCTCCTCGGCACCCACTAGGAAGTCTACGTTCGCCGTGCGCAGTTCGAAGCAATGCATCACCTCTGCAAGCATCGCCACGTAAGACCTCTCATATAAGAAGCACTTCCATTTATATTGGACACGGCGGGGAGGCACGAGTTACCGGACTGCGGCTGCCGAGCCGTGTCGATGGCGAGGATGTCATGCAGCGGGATCTCTTTGTAGTACTTGGTGCCTTGCTCCGAGGTGAACAGCGTGATGCCCTTGCTGTCCATGCGCCAGTAATGTCGCCGGACCTTCGAAACGAAATTCGATTCATATATCGAGTTCAGGAAGTATGCAGATGTGTTGGTTATATTCAGCTATGTAGGTACCGTGGAGTCCTTGTTTGTGAAGTGCACCAGCCAGCCCTGCTTGAGCCACTGGCCCTCCCTCTTCTTCGTGTGCTTCACTGACTGCACTATCCGCATCAGAGGGATGTTGGCGCTCGGAGACGACGACGAACTGTGCAATGGAAACGCATATAGATGTACAAATAAACGAAAATGCTAGAACCCCTTTTTGATATTAAAACGCAAGAATGTTAAATTTTGTGTTTTTATGATTTTAACAGAAAACTGTTGGGTATTGGTGAAGATCGTTAGTTGTTTTTCGTCCGCTATTGAATAAAAAAATCATTATTTTTCAAATCTATTCAGTCTGCCCAGAGACGATGGGAAAAAGGAATGGTGTTTGTACTTCCTCTTAATTTTCTTTCTAACAAAACCGTTTACCTGCTTGGTCGACTGGGAGACGTGTCCCGCTGGGGCTCATCCTCCTGCTCCGATTCGCTGCGAAGCTTCACCGGCTGAAACAAACCAATTGACCGTTATTCTCTTTTTATTTATTATTTCTTATATTTTTATCTCTTTTTGTATATTTATTCGGTCTTTGGAAAGCAGTGACCGAGTGGGTGTCTTACCACGCTAAGCTGAAACATTTGCACACAGCATGTCAGCGCGAAAAAACACTCGTTCACCCATGAGAGAGCTATGCTGTAACATATGAGGACACAATTATTGGACCGGCTCGTCTCAAGTTATCACTTCAGAGGAGACGGTCGCCAAACGCTTCAGACTTCTGTGAGAACGTGGTATCCCACGGTTTCACAGAATACTCAGCGTGGAACGGTACTTGTACTGTGTTTCACTGAGTGAGGATATCCGAGGCCCTTAAAAATTCCGCTTTAATTGCGTAAAAAGCCGGCAACACAACCTATCCGCGGACTGTAGCGCGGTTGTCCATGGGCGGCGGTGTTCTCTTACCATACAGGAGACGCACCTGCTCCGTCGTCCCCTATACTGTAAAAAAACTACATTTCGCTGAGAGAGTTAGCCCACCAAGCTTGTCGTTTAGATGGCATACAAAGACGAATAGGCTGTCATGTTGAGGCTACATTGAGAATAAATAATTGTGCTAGATACCTCATCGTGTTCACCATTCTGAGCGTCTCCATCGTCAGACTCATCATCGAGTTGGGCTCGAGCGCCATCGGACACCTCGCTGCTTGTGCTGCAGCTGTCCTGGAACTCGCCTGCAAATCGTCATTTCCAATTCACGAGAAGAGAGTATGAGTTGGCGCAACAAATCGGATATATAGTATAGACAAGTAGTTTCCGATGTCGAATATTATATAAAAAAATTACACCCACTGAGTTTATTTCGCCGATTCTTCTCAGTGGGCTCAGCTTGGAACCAATAGTAGACTGATTTTAACGTTCAACGAGCTTCATTTTGTATGTATGTTGAATAAAAATATTTAGGTTCGACTAACCGTGCACGTCGCGTATCTCGCCGCCGCAGTCCTTGGGCACGAAGGGGAGGCATTTCCTGTGCGCGTTGTAGTGGCAGTCGCGGCACTGCAGCCCTTGCTTGAAGAGGCCGCGCAGCAGCTTCTTGCAGAAGCGGCACACGGTCGGCCTGGTGTACGAGTGCACTTGGAACGTGTGAGGGATGCCCAGCGAGCTGGCCGTCGGCCACGTATTGCTCGAAACTTTGCTCGAGCTTCCGACCTAAGCCAATTTCACGTTCACAAATAAATCACCACTTTCACCCATGGGAGAACCATGCTGGAGCATATGCTGACGCACTAATCGGACCGGGTCGTCCGATGTGATATCACGGGCTCATAGAATACTCAAACGTGAAATGGTAGTCGTATTTGAATGTGTGCGGTATACGTTTTACCATTATTGAAATCAATATATATCTCAGTATTGGATGGTGGGTGAGACTTAAAAAGAAAATCCAAGTATTCTTTAAATATTTTTATTCAGAAAAATACAATTTTTTTTAAAAAAATCACCCACCACCAAATATAGGATGTTAGTAAAATATTTTATCCAGCTAATGTTTTAAACATATTATAAACTATACAACATTACCAGGACGGATAATTTAATCAAGTTAAGTCAAGACGACTAAAAACTATGCGCAACGAATATATTTTAAAAATATATAAAATAAAAAAATATTTTCAAAAAGACCACGTCCATTTAACACGTAATACAATGTGTTCTTAGCTTTTTTAATTTAATTAATTAATTACAGATAATATATTCTTAAGCCATGTACCATTCATGCTGTACTGAGATTCAGAATAAAAATCACGAATATTAAACAAATACAGTGTAATCTCCATATACCGAGTACTATATCGACACTGAAGGGACTGTCTTGTTATGGCGAGAGTTGTCGTTAAGTGGAGAGAAGATAATCAGTATCAGTATCAGTAGAAGAAAATATGTATCTACTAGTGATAGTAGTTATGTACATAAAACATAATTGTATTTGTACGTTATTGCGTATAGTCTGCCATTTTTGTCCGACGCTTTTGCTGCACCAGTAATTTTGGTGTAATTTTTTTACTTATTTTAATTATATCTGGTGATATTAAGGAGGATATTGGTGATAAAAATAATTTTCCAATACTTTAGCTGCTTTCAGAACTTATTCAATGCTAGGAGGCTCAGTCTCATCCGTCTCATCTTCTTCGTCTCCTTGTTCCTGATCCTCAGTGTCTCTCACTGAATCCAAAATTTCTTTGTCTGTTTGGAGCCGTTGTCAGCAGGCAGTCGAGTTTATTGCGGGATAGGATAATAAAGCGACAATGGAACTTACACAGCTTCGCAGTTTCTACTAATTTTGGCAAATTTTAAGATACGTTTTATTAAACAATTGTTGTCGCCATTGAGAGTGGGTGTAATGCTATTTAGAGTGTATCAGTATGGAACACAAACTAAACCAACAAAATCAATTGCTTTTGGCGCTTTAGGAAGTTTGTCGTTAAATCGAAGGACGTTATTAGGATTTTACACTGCATCGAAGTCTTAAGTATCATTATTGGAAGAGTTTTAGCGGAATGTAAAATACAATTAGTACGCAATGGATGTATGAACGTGGGATGTAACGGTGACAATGACTCAGGTGAGGAGATCAGCGATCCGCCTTACCAGCGAGTCGTCGTGGGAGGCGTGACTGTGCGCGGACGCGCGCGACGGGCTGCGAGGTGCACCCGACTGCCGCCGATGGCTCGCCACCGTCTTGCAGTTGGACGGCACCTTCACGGCGCATCGCTTGTGGTAGTTCAGCCCGCACCCTGCAAACACACATCGAGGCGCAATCAAGATACTAGGTGAGACGGTACAGCAGATAACAGAGCAGGTGGGTCTCTTAGATGGTAAGAGAACACCGCCGTCCATCACGTCCGCGCTTGCTCTGTTGTTGGCTTTGTACACCACGTAAGCGGCACTTTTAAGGCCCTCTAATACCTCACTCAATCAGTGAAACACAGTAGAAACACCGTTTCAAATACAACTACCATTTCACACTGAGTATTCTGTGAGTTCGTGGTATCACTTCTAACGAGCCGGCCCAATTAGTGCATCCGTTTGTGTCTCAGCATGTCTCTGCCACGGCTGAACTGTTATTGGTTACTTTTGAATTTGTTTCGCATTTACTACGTGGAATGTTATGACAAGTTATTTGGATTAATACCTGAAGCTGAATTTCAACACCGAACATCGAGGTAGAATAAAGTTTCACTTCGATGAAAGACGTTTCACATCTAAGCGTTTTAAGGCATTTTGTGCGCGCGTATTTTCATATCAATGCGACTTGGACCTTCAAAAAATGAGCCTACTTATCTTTAAAAGGCCAGCGATGCACACACGCCCCAGAGGGGGCTGGGAGTATTCATGGCGGAGGACCACGTATAGCAAGTGAGCCTCCCTATTTTCATTAAAAAAACGACTATAGCAGTTGTTGTATTTACCTTCGCACTTGAGCCCCTGTCGGACGAGGCCGAAGAGCATCTCCCCGCAGAAGTCGCAGAAGGTAGGCGCCTTGTACGAGTGTACCGCTAGCGCGTGAGGTCGCGAAACGGGCTGCTCGGTACCGCCGTCGCATATCGTAGCTGGAAAGTACAGCGAGACGCTTACACACAATACAATGCACCTCCTGATCGTACCTAAAAGCAGTTTAACTGCTATCCCGAAATATCAAGAGATGGCGCTGATGTAAATGTAAATATTTCAAAGAGGGGCGATGCATACGTTTGTGCCTCGTATTTATTTGGAGACAGAGATGGATGTTGAGACACTTACGGTTCGCCGTGAGTACAATCTCGACGAGCGTCTCGTCTGTGACGTCGGTGGCGGAGTTGACCAGCTGCAGCACATTCGGTGAGCAGTAGTCGTGTCGAAAGAGGAGAATTCTGTCCGAGAGCCGGTTCAGCCCGTTGTCAGGGATCTGAAAGATAATTTTTTCCAGATTCTAGACTACGCCAGCCACCGCTGTGCTGCGAGCGAAGCGAAGCAAGAGGAGCCGGTTACCTTGTCGTGCACGAACTTTACCGCGAGCTCCTTTAGGTGCGCAAGGGTCAGCCGATGCGCGGGCGCCGACACCGCATCGCGCAGCACGCCCAGCTGAAAGAGGAACGTCACCTCGTCCTCCATACTGAGCTGCCGTCTGAAATAACACATTCACAAATAAAATACACATAGCATACACTTATTTACATATTTAAGAAGATCTTGACTTGGGGGAAAAGTTCTCCAAGAGGGAATTCAGCCAATAGAAGAAGCAAGATATCGCTAGAAATAGAATTAAAAAGGAAGTTTTCACGACGAATGCTATCTCAATCGAAGTGTACACGACCAAAACTGATATCAGTCTCTCTTGAACGATGTTTAAGCAAAAGCATATTCTATCCGGTCAAATAGTACACTGCAGACGGTGGCCACTAGGTGGCCTTTCGTGGAAGGTTCCCCGAATTGCTTGTTTAAAATTATTTTGTACGGCATCACTTACAAAGACGAGTGTATAGGTACTTTCTTGGAATTTTTTCGCGACGACGCGATTATGCCAGGAACAACTTGAGTAACTCTATCGTTACAGGCATTTGTAGGTTTTCTCTTGAAGCAATTAGTACATCTATAAAGTACAATAAAGCTAAAGGAATTTTCAACGCGCTTATCTCAGTAACTACACATAGGCCAAGCTAAAAAAAACCTTGCAAAAACCGGAAAAAATACTAAAGTAATGAATATAAATTAGCAATAAAAATATTATAAAATAACCGGTTTCGATATTTTGACTCGCAAATTATTAAACACAACTCAAAGAGTAAACACTAAACGAATCGGATGAAGCTCGTCAAATCCGATCCATAGCCGCCTACGATCGACACGTGACAAAAAGGGAATTAGCCATTTCAATATTAAAGCGTACGAATTGGCTATTTCTCAAGTGCAATCAAAAAGAAACTTGTCAATCATCAATTCACAGTTCGTATCCGTTGCCAAGACTGATTTTTTTAAAAAGTCGTCAAGCGAAAGAGTCCCGCTGCGGCGTGATCCCACTTTAAACATGACATTTTTTCTCTACTGGACGACACTTTCAAAAATGTCACTTTTTCATATTGTAATGTATAACGTGACGCATAAAAAAGAGACATTTAAAAAAGCGCGAGCCCACGTCACACGTTCCTAGCGCCATCAACTGCCGACCCTATAAATAGTTCCCGATAAGGTTTATTGCAATTATTGTGCACGACGTCACTTGGCATGGCTCGTGATAACTCGAACAAACAGATTAGCTGCGTGAAAGCTATAGAGGGCGTAGGGCGGGTAGGACACGAGAAATGCCGAACGTTTGAAACCTCCGTGGAAGTAACATCCACTTCGTTCCACGGAAGACTATTGGCCTGCCTACGACTGACGTTTCTAGGTTTATCTATGGCGCATTTATACTCTCTCCAATTTAATTTGCCTTTCTACCCAACTCTTGGTTCAATTAGCCTTAACATAGATCTGCTATATGTCGCAGTGAGCGACCAGAGCGCCCATATACATACGTCTAAGTTGTGACCCTATTGGTTGAGACACATGTTATGTTATGGGTTATCTGGAGTCACGTAACTGCCATGTCTGCAGCAGTCGAACAAAAACAGAATCTCCTCTCCACGTGACGGCGTCGCGTCATCTAATGTGTTGGACATAAACCACTGAATATTAAATCTTGTTTTTATTATATTTATTCCGATAGTGGTTATTCCAGGCGTCGGCCGCCTTCACATCGCTGCCATCTTGAAGAATTAAAGGGTTTTTAAGAAATTTTAACTTTTCCGGATGGTTCAAATATGCATTATATATTTTCAAGTATAGCTGATACCTTTTAACCTGGTATTTTCAAGCAATCTGTCATGTCAATGGTTCGTCTCTTAGGACCATATACATAATGACGTATTGTAACATGAACGCCACTTAAATCTAAATTGAAATTCTGCTCATGAACGCGCTCAAACTCGTGAAAAGAAAAATTAACTGAAAAGGTCTGAACTCAAAGGACCTGCTCTGAAGTTATCCAAATGGACTAAACGCGAATACGAGCGTATTATATCTTATATTGATGTATTATTTTCTTAGCTCGTATGCACCGGCAAGACGATAGCGGCGAGATAGGTTGCGACCTTGCCCCGCCTCGAATCCCTGCTGTCACCATACGGAATCTTTGTGCATTGTTATCAGCCACCGATAAGGCATCGCCCCGGCGCGACTAGCCGGCACCGCGGACTCGCTTCGATACACTGGAGCTATGAACTCTCTAAGGAGATCCTAGGTATTAAGGTTTTCTATTGGCATAATGTTTTTACTTTGTTTTATTTCGTGTTGGATTGTCCAACAGCGGCGTATACAGACTGTACGTTCGTACAATGTCCGAGCGATGTACATTCCCGTTTTATACACGAATCAAAACAAAAGCAAAATCAAAAATAAAATTATCGGAGCTTATCGGGCGCGGGTCAGCATCAAGTGCCGCGATAGGGGTGCACCGCGCGCTATAGCCTCCCGAGCGATTCCAAAAATTTTGCCACATTCGCTTTTAGGTCGCGCCTTATCTGCGATTCACACGAGCAGCAATTACACTTCCTAATACGATACATATAGGCGTGGGCGAAAAGTCTTCAAATCAATTTATTATTAAACAAATCCAAAAGAAAAAACATAGAGTTCAGTTTTTCTAACGAATCCATGATTATGACAGACAGATGCATAACATGGACAAAAAGTGTCAACGAAGTTTCAAAAAAAGATTATTTCAAGTTTATCCAATTGTGACCTGTGACATAATTTTAGTATGGATTCTTTAGTTTATATAACCTATAAACCTAATAAGTATTTTTTTTCTTAGTAAGCTTGATAATATATCTAGAAAGTCTAGTTCATAGATATTACACTAATATTTTTTATATATTTAACCTTGTGGTTACCGGATCAGAATAGTACCACTCCCAGTCTTCTTAATGGGATGTCGTAAGAGGCGACTAAAGGACACTTCACCGAAGGATGGGCAGCAGCGCCCTTTCGAGTACAGCAGATGTTCTGCGATCACCAACCCGCCTGCCAAGCGTGTTGATTAAGGCAAATAACCCCCCTATGTTTGGAGGAGGCCTATGTCCAGCAGTGGACTTGAATAGGCTGATGATGATGATACTAATATTGTTATAAATTAGTATAATTTCTATTATCCGGTTTAAACATTTCGGATGCCAAAAGGTAGTTCGGCAGAAATTCTAGGAAGGGAAACCTGAGGTTTTTTTAATGGAAATCGGGAGGCAAACGAGCAAGAGGCTCGACTAGGCTAAGCGGTCCTCCGCCTACCATCCCTAGCTCATGCTAGACGTTACGAGGACCTCAGAGCAAGAGTTGAGCACAAGGCTATAGCGCCACAATGGTGGTATATGCTCGTATCCTAATGGTTTTAAGTGTCCCATGAAGCGAGAGGTATCGAGTTCTAATCCCGGTCCCGACAATTATAATATAATTTATTCGGGCGGCGGTGTTCTCTTACCAAATAGGAGACCCACCTGCTCCGTTGTCCGCCAAGAATCTTTTTTTTTTATTAAAAAGGAACTTTATATTGCCAACAAACTCAAGTGCTGTTTGAATACCGTTTATTCAAAAAGACACGACATTTTTAAATGCTAGATAAGATTAAAAACTTCTGTCTTCGTGGTCGGTTATAATTATAACAATTATACAAAAAATTATCCTCCACCAAAATCGTAAGACTCTTGATGAACCTCTGGAGCGGTTTTGGCTTGTGAAGACGGGTTGCTTCGGATCGGTGACGTTCTTTTTCGGTTCGGTAGGCCAACCTCGGGGGAAAAGGTATCACCGAGCGACTCATTGTGCCATTAGACAACAATGTTTCGTCGGGTTTATTGCTGCCTCGTGTTGGACACACGCCGCTCTGCGCGTGGAGTGCGAATTATTTTAAAACGTCAACACGAGGCATTCCACTCGACACTGTTTGGCAAACAAAAGAAACGCGTGCGGCGCTATTTAGCCGTTCAGCGGCCAACGGCACACAGACAAGCAGAACGTAATGAAAAGTACAAATTGTATTAATGATAAACAAAAAAAATTTGCTCGTTTTAAACCGACAGTAGCATTTTTATAAATAAAAGTTGCTATGAATTCACCGACGCCCATGGACATTCGCGCCAAATATACTTTTGGCGGTATTGTCGGCCTTTTACGCTACTGATGCGGCTAGAAAAATATGATTGGTATATCCGGTGTCCTCATTAATTCAGCGAAACAGTACACGTACTAATTTACGCTGGTGTTCTGTGTCTCTGTGGTAACAAAGCCGACAAATGGGCCAAATTACCGCGTCAGAAAACGCTTCCTGCGGGAAAAGTGATAAAAAAAATTAATCGGTATAACTCCGACTCCTTAAGAGCCACTAGACTGCCTTGTAACATCCCACTTATTACTGAAAAAAAAGCATATCCTGACGCACTGATTGGGCCGGTCGTGCGAAGTGATACCACGGGCTCACAGAATACTCAACGTGAAATAGTAGTAGTACGTGAAAGGTGCTTCTATTGTGTTACGCTGAGTGAGTGGGTATATGCTCTCTCTAAAAAGCGAGAAGTCAAGTGTGGGTTAATGACATAGAGCGCTAAGCGGCTAATCGCAGCGTAGAGGATCTGCGATAGGCGCGTCTGGCGGTTCCGCCGGCATAGACTAGTCTACTACGCATAGATGCGGCACAAGTCTGTATCAGTTTACGAAATTGAATTCTTATACGCTGGTATGTTTCAGCAGAATCTATTAAGCTCAATTTAAATTTCTTTTACGTTCTAGTTCTGAGAGATTTTTTTTTATAGCATAGCACCACTGAGCAGGTGGGTCTCCTATATGGTAAGAGAACACCGCCGCCCGTAGACAACCGCGCCGTAGTCTGCGGATTGGTAGTGATGCCGGCTTGTTACGCAACTTAAGCGACCAGTTTTAAAGGTCTCTGACATCCCCACTCACTCAGCGAAACACAATAGAGGCACCGATTCAAGTACAATTACTATTTCACAATGAGTATTCGCCCGTGGTATCACTTCGGACGAAGCGGCCCAATTAGTGAGTCCGCATATGCTTCAGCATGGCTATCCTACGGGTGAAAGTAAGTTTGTTTAAATAAAGCGACATTACCACGTGGGATTTCTTTATTGCACTGGCCAAACGACTCTGGGATGTCAGAGCTACAAAGATAAAAAATAGCAGTGCATAAATATCTCTGCTGCTGTCAGACAACAATAAGTTACATTTCGAAGGACAAAGGACCGTCTGAGAAATAATTTACGCGGGTCACGGGTTAGTTATCAAAGATTCACTGTCCTGCAGGAGCGTTTGCTTTGTTATTTTTGTGTAGATCGTCTTTAAAAAAGAAGTTTGGCTCGTCTATCTAAGTTTAAATTCTAACAACTGAGTTTTTTTAAGATTATCAGTAATCTGTAACTGTAGGCATTAGACAACTTGCACATATCTACTCATTTATTCAAGTTATATTCATAGTGTACAGTTTCATTGCGTTCTTACGGAAACAACCTTTAGGCAAGCTCGTGTTTAGTTACAAAATTTTCCACTTCCAAAATATTCTAGAGTCAATGTATCTTGAACATTACACGTGTCAGAATATTTCAATGTCAGATTAATTATATATTGATAGCGGCGATAAATCTTATCCGTGGAATACCACATTTGTTACATTAATCAAGTGCATACGGGGAAAATCTTTGATCACAACGATGTCATTATTTGGCCAGTAACGAATCTATGTGTCCTCCGTGAGGAGAGCTCATCGCGGGCACTCCGTGAGCGTGGTGTCGTTGCAATATTTGGGGTGTATTTATATATAAGGCGATGCGCGTTCGTTGGCTGGCAGTAAGTGACGATGTCGCGGTATGCGCTTAGCGTATTCGCCGTTTTCTGTGTGGCCTTCGGTGAGTTCGCAACTTATATTTCATACGGATCATATTATTTTGTAGCTATTTTTAACGCGTATTACGCTTTGTTTGTTGTTCTAAAAATATAATTTTTAAATGTGAAAACATTTGAAAACCACCGCATTTTGGATGATTTAATTAAGTACAGAAATGAATGAATAAATATTATGTATCCATAAAATGCAAGTTTAATACAGTTAAAAATAAATACAAAAGAGAAACGCGTAAAACTTCTAACGATTCCTCCCTGTCGTTGGCGCTTCGAAAGCAACAAAGGATTTGAGATACATTCACAAAAATATGAAACAAAAGCGCAGTCTGCATGTAGAAATGCGTAGAAATTCGGCAGGCAGATAGTGCAAGGTGCCACCTTCATTTATCGCTGCATCAGGTTAAAGTGCGACCGCAACTTAAAAACACACGAGGGAAAATATACATTCTGTTTATATCCAAAAACATATCGAACACGTAATAATTACATGTACGTACATCATATGTCTCTCCTTCTTTAAATACAAATAAACACCCGAATTATTTCATTGATTTTCAGTGTGTTCATTAAAAACAAAATATAAAACTACTTGGTATCATACTATATCACGAATAGTGTTGCCCAAATGCAAGACTTAGCCAGTCTTGGACTTGCGCCGATACACCTGGTATTGGTCTTGGTCTTGCTATTGCGCGTCCATTCTTGATCTTGGTCTTGCACCAAGTGTATTGCAAGTCTTGAAATTTCCTATTAGATCATTGATATTTATTAAAGTTTACTTCAGGTCTTAGAATATATATAAAAACCAATAGGAATAGGAACATTTTGAGCTTGAATTAGCATAGACATAGTAAAGACCAACCAGATTTATAATAATGTCTAAAGATTTAATGAGAAATTGCAAAAATCACTGCCAAAAACCATATCTGCAAGACGCGCGAGTCTTGCAGGCTTAGTCTTGATCTTGCCAAAATTAGGCGGTCTTGGTCTTGGTCTTGCGTTTGGGCAACACTAATCACGAACTAACCGCACAAAATTAAACCTTTTAAATTCATTAATCTTTTTGGGTAATTGGTTAGGCTATTACTACTACTTCCATACCAAATTTTATCTAAACCTATCAAGCCGTTCGTGTAACTAAGACTACTGTTCCATTTATTTCCATATCAATGTAACTAGATAATCACTTATACGATGTAACTAGATTTAGTAGGCTAAGAGATCTCTTTAACTTGTTGAAATTGTAATAGCAAATAAATAAATAAAATTTAACTACCGAGATGACGTCAGCTTACAAAAACGAAAGTTACAGAACCTCACTCGAAACGGTCCAGCCATCAAAGCCATCCCAGTGTTCGAATACGGCCGACGCCTCCGGAGATAACCTCCAACAAACACATAAATGAACAATCTTATCTTCCATTATGCTGGTGTGATTATCATCGAATTATTTTAATTCCAGCGCGACATTATTTATGGACAAACATTAAAAAATACTCAACATTACTAATAAAATCAGTCTCATATTAATATCTATTCATTAAGGTAGAAACCACATTGCATCCGAAAAGCAATCCCAGGTAGATAGAATTTTCACCTGTGGGCGAGCCATGCTGAAGCATATGCTGACGCACTCAAGACCAAGGGCTTACAGAAACTCAACGTGAAACGGTACTTGTACTGTGTTTCGCTGAGCGAGCGACGATATCAGAGGCCCCTAAAAATTGCCGCTTAAGTGGTGAAAAAAGCCGGCAACACCCATCTGCTCTGTTGTCGGCTATACTATAAAGAAATATATACAAACTCATATAACAATTCACGCTAAACCCTAATAATTGAATACAATAAAACATAACAGTCAAAGATTTTCATTTGCCATATGACCACAGACGCTCTTTAAAAAAGTTACAGTTTTTCCACGAACACGCCCAAAAGTCGGGAGGACGTTCAGCCGGACATAATTTTTTATACTATTGTTTATTAATATTAGGAACTAGGTTATGGCAGTAACGTCCAAATTGCAGGCGATAGTATTTTTCAAGAAATCTGATTTCACTATTTTCGTTATTGCTAATTTGTTGAAAAAACGTATGCAATTTCTTTGCAACGTACAAGGATATGTTGCCAGCAATACTTGCTGTGTAATCAATATCAATCTATTTATAAATATTGAATTAATGAGCATAATATAAATTGTTCCGTCCATCCCGTTTAATTATTTCAACCAAACGCGTAGCCGCGTAGCAAGCGCTACGGAATCGCTACGCTACGGGAACAACACGCGCGTCCCGCTCAGGCACTCTACACGCATTTTTTAAAATTGTTATGGATCCTCTACTCCTCCTTGTGGTACCGTACCCTGATAAAAGGACTATCCAAAACTTGACGAACCTTGCAATTTCTTTTAAGGCGAGTATCCTATTTGATATTAAATGCAGATATTATGAGAATGACATAAGATAAGTAGCAAATTTCTGGATATAACCGATACATATCAATTTAGTAGAGTGATAAGTACGCGGGCAGATCATGTGGCAAATCTATTTCGGTTAAGTTACATTAACGGTGTGGCAGGATCGTGAATGCTTAATAGACATTAAACCGGTTGGCACGTGTCGCCGCTGACCTCATCACCTTGCCACCTCGAATATACTACTACTCCACTCGGGTGAAAAAAAGTTTTTTATAGCCCTCGTTATGTTGCGTTGTACAGAGCGTTAAGGGGTATTAAGCCCCGCGAAGCCTATTCTACTAGTAAATTAAATGAAACCTATGAAAAATGTCTAAGAAACAGCCAGTTATATATGAAAAGTTATGTAGACTACTCAATTATTATCATTTTTATTGACAAATCGACTGATAGCAACCTAGAAAATGAATGAATTCAATTTGGAAAACATAATAAGAATAAAAGCGTTCACCAGGACATGGAATCGCTCGGGCATGCGAATACAACGTGAGCATTGCCATCGAGAGTGGGCTGATACGAGGCTGCAGGCGGTGGGCGCAGGGCGGCGGCGCGTACGCGAGCTTCCGGGGGGTGCCCTATGCGGAGCAGCCTTTGGGAGAATTGCGGTTCAAGGTGAGTTAGGGGTGTAAGGCCATTGTACATCGCATCTGTCTCCCCTTCTTTCCGCTCCAAAGGTCCTTCGTAGTTAATCTTCACCACGTTCGGCTTTTGCCTAAATGTGAACACTTTGCAGGAGCTTCAATCGGTGCAGCCGTGGAAAGGCTACCTCGACGCATCAGAGGAGGGCCCGATCTGCCCTCAGCACGACGTGTTGTACGGGCGCGCCATGAAGCAGCCCCGCATCATGAGCGAGGCTTGCATCCACGCTAACATCCACGTGCCGATCCACGCCCTCCCGGCACCTGACGGGCCGAGCGAATCGTTAAGCAATCTTCCCATTCTTGTGTTCGTACACGGCGGGGGATTCGCCTACGGCTCGGGCGACAGTGACCTACACGGCCCCGAATACCTGGTACAACGCGGAATGATCGTTATCACTTTTAATTACAGGTGTGTGTTGTAGGGGTTGGGGAGAACAGACGGGTGAAAGATCGATGATTACCATTGGTATTTTAGCCACCAAGTCAGTTGTATACTGAGCAATGTAAACAACCTAGACTACAAAAAACGTATCGGGTTAGGCGTAGCTGCACGTAATTGAAGTCTTACTTCCTGCAGTAATACAGATACTTAGTTGCGTGTGTTGGTGTTGGCAATAAGTTTAGGTACAAATGTTGTACGTAAGCTTCGCAATAACAAGGAGGGGTGGCTCCGTAGGCACCCGCCGTAGGGCATCGATAAGGATGATAGCGCCAATGTGGGCCAAGAGCGGCGCTCGCGCAATCGCTTGTTTGTAAACAAACTCAGCACGTGGACGTTGCATTATAAAGTTTTATTTTAATGTTACTATAAATTTTCCAAGAACAATATGTTTATGGTCAATCTCTAAGACAAAGTACGCTTCGGCACACGACTAAACCTATTTTAGGACGAGTGGATTTGTCGCAACAAATCAAGCTATAAATGTTCATTTGTATGGGACATACTCTATTTTATTTATTTCATAAAACATCAGGATATGAATAATTTATTATATTTTACTTAATCGCTTCATCATTTTGGGGACCTTAAGAAAGGGTTGAGGGTGTCCACGGGCGGTGGACCGCTTATTCTAGGTGATAGATCAGCAGAAAGGTCTCCGTATTCTTTAAAAAACCGAAAAAGACAGATGAAAAATAATTTCTTTCGACGGAAAGTAAATTTTGAAAAAAAAAACCTCTATCGCGGTAAGAAATGGTAGCTAAGCCGGCCACGAACCGCGTCCGTCGACCTTGGGATGTCAGAAGCTTAACGTGCAATCGAGTTATTGAATTTTTTGCGTACGCGCCACAAATCTTCCAAATTTTATTCAAGACAGGTTTTGGAATTATTTTGATAATAATCATGTTCTCAGGCGTTGTAAATTTAATACTCATATATGTAATTGAAACCATGTAACATAATATATGGAACAGCGTTATTATTATTGAATAATTGTAAGGAATGCACATCACTGGCATTGCTGCACTCGATAAGCAAATGCAATGCTTGAAATTGATTAACCTACGATAAGGCTCTAGGAAACCGGGAAAGTGTTTCGATGTTCTATATATAGAATAGGTGTTACTTGTACATCATAAAATTCATTGCGCTCGTGCTCATTTACTCTTTTAAACGGTCTCCTATTTCTCTAGGTAGCTTTTCAAGAAAGCTGACTTTATATTTCCCTTTTCAGGCTGAACGTGTTCGGCTACCTATCCCTCAACTCGTCGACGATCCCGGGCAACAACGGCCTTCGCGACATCGTTACTCTGCTGCACTGGGTGAAGACCAACGCCAAGTATTTCGGCGGCGACCCGGAGGCCGTAACCCTCGGCGGGCAGAGTGCTGGAGCTGCTAGTGTCCACCTCTTGACCTTGTCCAAGGCCGCGAAAGGGCTGTTCAACAGGTACTTATCATGCACTGCTGTAAAAAATAGCGGCAATTCGCTAAGCCTTTCACGATAACTGCTCAACGGAATGCAATAACAGTTGCTTATTGAAAACTGCTTTCATCGATATTACAACTATGTGACGTTAATTTCAGAGCAATAGTGATGAGCGGAACGGCCATTCCCACCTTCTACACCACGTCGCCGACATATGCGCGATTCGTCGGTCAACTCTTGCTGAGCAGCCTCGGCATTAACACAACAGAGCCGAACGAGGCCCACCGCCGCCTCACGCAGCTGCCCCTCGAGCAGATCATGCGGGCCAACCAGATACTGCAAGACCAAATCGGAATCACATTGTTCTTTCCCGTGGTCGAAACTGCTTTCCCGGGAGTCACGACAATCATCGACGACGATCCAGAAACCTTACTGTCGAACGGGGTAGGCAAGCACATACCGTTATTAGCCGGCTTCACAAGCGCCGAATGCGAGCTCTTCAGGCCGAATTTCGAAAAGTTAGACCTGCTAGCACAGATAAAAGAAAATCCGCTCCTCATGCTGCCCGTTGATCTGAAGTATAAGCTGCCACAAAAAGAAGCATTAGCTGCAGCACAAAGGCTAGAGAAACGATACTTCGGCGGGGCCCCGACTATGGACAAGTATGTCAACGCATGCTCGGATGTATATTACGTCTACCCTGCGCTGAGCTTGGCCAAAATGAGAATGTCGATGCCTGCGTCCACAGCTTCCATGTTCCTCTACCAGTTCTCATACGATGCCACCTTCAATGTTTTCAAAGAAATCAAAGGCATAGAGTTCAACGGCGCAACTCATATTGACGATCTCACCTTTATATTCAAGACGAACTCGATGCAAGACGTGAAGGGCTTCTACCCACCTGCTCCCAGAGACGAAACCATGTCCTTGTGGATGACCACTTTCGTGCAAAACTTTGTCAATTGCGGGTGAGTGGCATCAAAAAAATACATTTAGCATCTTAACACTTTACACCATATTCAAAACCTGATTTTCGAATACTATTTTCAGCGATCCAACCTGTGAGCGCCTACCCGTGTCCCCTTGGCCCCCGGTCAGCCAGAGAGCGACCATCCACTACCAGAACATCCAAGATCCGAGCTCGTACAGGTACGAGACGATCAGTCAAGAGCGTCAAGAGATGCTTCAAATGATGCACGAACTACACAACAAAACCCGGACTTAATTAGCTTTTAGGTGACGTGTTTGAGTGTGTGATTATTTATTTTAGCTTAGGCCAAGACTGAACTCTTACGTGATCGCTGTTCATTTACGGACCCTTTAAAGAGTCTTACATATTTTCAAATACACCAAGAGTTAGCAACTGCTTGCGGATGGCAGCGCTTTTGCCAGATGTCAACTGGCAGCCTTTACAAACAACGAAGGCCTCGACAAACTTTCCTGTGACTCCATTTTGTGTGCGAGTCTCTTATTTTAAAGCGAATTATTTTTGTAAATTGGAAAATATAAGTTGAGCTATTGATAAAGCAACGGGCTCGTAGTACAAAATTTATTTTGATCTCTATTTCTTTAATTACTTATGCTTTGAAGTCATTTGTATTTTAAGTAACTAGATATGACAGATGTGTGTGTGTGTGTTATAAAATTATCGGACGAAAATTAATTAAGAGATGTACTTATTATTAAAATAATTATATTTTTCCTTGAAGGTGGGCTCTTAGACTTAAAGTATTACTTCTTCATATGTATGTTGATTTGTCTTATTAAGTCATGCCATTTCTCCTTAACTATGTAACTTATTAACCATACAACAATTTCACAACACATATCGTATTATTAAGTTTAAGATATTTTTATATTATTTGAACCGAATGTGAAAGACAAGGCTATATATTAGAGAAATCGACATCCACCAACGTTTAATACATACATCATTTAATATGTTTGTATAAAAGTGACGTTTCGCGACGTCATTGAAGCAATCAAAAATTTCTACGATGTAGGTATATATTGCGACCATGTTTAGATTTAAGAGCTGTGTAGGGAATATGTTAGGATTACAAATAAATTAAATAAATAAATATGATTGAACTTGATCCCGCTACTTAAAGCGGATAAATCCGCGGAGCTGGCCTAGTATACGATAATATTCATAACACAATAGCAGTTAATGCACGCAATTTTGTATTGTAGAAAGTTTGCACTATCGATTTTATGTTATATAGATAATTGAAAATGGCTGCGCATTACAAAGCACAAAGGCCTGCCGCTTCGATGGAACTCTATGGATCGACGCGGTCCATATAAAAGCCCTATTTAATAAATATAAGATTCATAAGGCAAATCACAGGAGGACAAGAGTCTAAAATATATTGATCGATTGCATCAATCATTAAACAAACATTTTCTGTTAGATGTGACGTACCCAGACGGATTTTAACTAGGCTTGCTGGCCTTTAAGGCAGTAAAATATTTAAAGGAGAAATTGTTAAGGCACGTCCATAGCAAAACAACGCAGGGATGAGTTAACAGGAGTCACATGGCAAATTGCTTTAGATAAATCTAAACGAGCTTCGTTTCAGTCTGTTGCCCTCCATCTACACTAAAATAATTGTGCTGACGAGTGTGTATGGTTGAACGAGCTGAACTCGGCGAACTACTGAAGCGAAACAATCTTTCAATCCATTTATCAAGTAGAAGTGTGGGCTATAATACGGTTGATGTATGTACGAATGAATGATAAATGAACGAACGTTGCGAGAGTGGGTACGAATATTGATTTGGAGAGCAGGTGCAATCGCAGGCCACAGCCAGACAACATAACGCAAGCATATAATAATCGCGGTATGAAATTTTTACTTCTCACTACTACATTTGTTACGTAACGATAGAGTATGTATTAATGATATTGTAATCAATATTTAATTAATAGTCATGTCTTTGTTAATATACTATTATACGCTAAGTTTGTTTACGCACGTATCTATGCAAACCGTCGTTATGTTGGCTCAGGGAAAGATGCGAGGAGTTGAAAGAGATGGCTACACCTCATATATTGGAATGCCCTATGCTTCTGTTAATGACAACGGCAGGTTTAAGGTAACGGTATAATTCAAGCCCAATCTACAATTATATACTAAAAAATTTCATGAATTATACAAAATTGATAAGTAATAAGCGTGTCAAAAAAATAATTGAGAAATAAACGCCTGAAACAAAACCATTAGCAAAATCCGTTCAACACGATTCTTTTAGACTCTATGTTTTATTCAGTACTCTATGTTTTATTAATATCAGTGAGCAACAGCTTCGATAGACTAGACTAAAAATAATTGCAATTAAATTGTAAAAACGTACTAGAAAGCAGGAATAGCACCGACTTGGACGGGAATCAGAGAGTCCCGAGACCCGTACTGCAGCACGCGATCCGAGGTCCAAGACTGCCTACAACTAGACGTCCACGTGCCGAATGTCGGGACTTCTTGGCCAGTCCTCGTTTGGATTAAGGGAGGCAGCGGGGATTATCATCCTGGCGAGTTGGTGCGGGAAGGCATCGTTGCTGTTATCGTACGACACAGGTAGCCAATGAGCGAGTATTTTTGGGAGAATTTTCAGCTAATAAGACCGTTTGTAATCTATTCTTTGTATACAATAAAACGTTAAATGAATTACTTATTTATTAAAAAGCTATCCTTCTAGGATTGAAGCAATAGGTTTCATGTGCTCGCAGGAGGATAAAATACCCGGCAATGTCGGTGTGAAGGATGTGATCCTCGCCCTGAGGTGGGTACGGGATAACATTGTCGCTTTCAAAGGAACTCCCCATAGAGTGATCGTGGCCGGGCAGAGTTTCGGCGCCGCTATGGTTGAGACGCTCACTCTATCCGCGATGGCGAGAGGCCTCTACCACGGAATTATAATGCAAAGCGGCACGATACTCGCCCCCTGGGCTTTTAACTATGACGCGCACGACAAAACCAGACTTATCAAAATGGCTATGAACGGAACGGAATCCCTATTGACATCGGAAATATCGGATATTGTTATGAAATCCGAAGAGTTGGACGCGCATTATTTTCCATACGGGATGTGCATCGAAAAGGCCTTCAAACAGGAAGAGCGGCTGCTTGCAGAGGCGCCGTTTAGTACACTGATTAAAGGGAAACTGACATCCGTTCCCATAATCATCGGATACAACTCGAACGAGGCTTATATATTCGCGTCGATGCTGCGAGAGACGAACGCTATTAAGAGAGCCAAGAGGGATGTGACGAGCCTCCTTCCCTTCGAGCTGCGAGCGACCAACGAGAGGGAATTAAAACCGCTTAGCCGACAACTAGCAAACGCGTACTTCCACGACAACGTAACAATGAATTCACTTTTGGAATATCACAGGTACTTTTATTTTTGAAAAAAACGTATCTTCCGTTTACGCAAAGAAATTGACGAGAGAATTAAAAAAAGGCTTCTTCAGTATGGGCGTTTAATATTTGTTTTAAAAATAAAATATTACTTTAAAATGTTAGGTTATTAATTGTATCATACGTGCAAAACTCTTAAGCAACAAAATCTTTGATAATCAGGGATGCATACTTTCTGGGTCACATACACCGGAGCGCCAAATTTCACGCAACTTCAAGTCCCGTTTACTACTATCAGTTCTCATATTCGGGAAGAGTGGGGGTGGAGCCGCAGGAAGGGCTGCAAAAGACTGGCGCGGCCCACTCCGACGAGCTGGGATATCTCTTTCCCACTAATGAGATTGACTTTGATGAAGATGATACCGTCGTGCAGAGATACCTCGTTCAGTTGTGGACGAATTTTGTTAAGAATTTGTAAGTATCAGTTTTTCAATACAATAATATCTTATGACAATTCAAAAGTTAGATAAAGATAGACTTATGCCAGTTAATGTTTCAATTTTAGGAACCCGAACAGCGAACTTAACGCGTTTCAGTGGAGTTCACTTGATACTCAGGAACTTCGGCTCTTGGACATCCAGTTGGAACCAGAGATGATAGATTTTCCTTACAGCAAACAGATAGAAAAGTGGGAGGAAATATACGAAAAGTATTATTTCAGAAGGCATTAAAACTTGAACAGATAATTTCTGTGGAAATATTTCTTTAAACTGTACATTTAACAGAACTTAAAAAATATATTCTTAAATTAATATGAATTCTGAACTTATATCAAACTGTTCTCTCTGCGTGGTTATGTTTATGTATAAAGATTTATCGTAAATAAAAAATATAAGTTTTACGTGTCGTGTTATGCCTTTCGTAGCTCCTAATCTAATGGATCGATTTGAATGTAATTTAAAGCCAACAATTATAAAATATAAATCTCAAAATACAAAACACCACACTTACCTCAAAATTTTCTCAAAAACTTCTGAAGTAAGAGAATTAAACAGCTCAATTTATTCCCAATTAAGCCTTACCTTAAAAGAAAAAAAAATACAATTATTAGCTTAGAAGCGTTTAAGAATTATTAATAGAAGCTTAGGTGGGCACTACATTACTATTTGACCAATATTCGACATCCATCCGACGCTTCGCTTGACGCCATAGAAACGCGAAAAGCCGTGTCTATCTTATCACAACGAGCGTTGTCGATGATCGATGGGCTCAGAAAGTCCGTGGTACAGTCCGGTAGGCAATCGTTCAATGCGTACTTTTGTCGCAAGCTTCAGTCCAACCAAATTATATGCATATATCAAACAAAACTAATAATAGTATAAAGAAACGAGAAGAAACAAAAGCAAAACGTATCAGAATTAACATTATAGGCACATATAGGGACTTATCTGTACGCGAATACAGCCTAAGGTGAATTATTACTCTTACTCGTCTCTTTCTCACACTTTAAATTGTCACCAACGAAAACGAGACTAAACCACTTGAACTACACACACCCACGGAGGCGCTGATTTACTTGAAAATAAAGTCAATTCACGTCACTCGGGGCCAGCTTCGAGCCGGCGAGACATCGGCGAATACTGCGGGGCTGAATGTCGCAAGCTCTTCGCTCGACTGTACTCAAAGTGATTGAATACAAGTGACATACATTATGTATACGAGCACTCTGCTCTATTGCTTTTAGTTTCGCTATCACCGCACGAACACTAGATTTGATGGAAAACGCATTGGACATAATTCTGATTGTTTACTAATATGCGTACACTGAATCTTAGTAGAAACAATAACATATGTCAATCCGATTGAGTCTCTTGACTGTTGAGTGAGTCTCTTCTCAGATGAGGTAGCGTTCGCGAACGGTCTGAAAACTTAGCCTAAATGCAAACCGTTCATTAGTGATCATGTATTCTATATGAATTAAGATTGACTTGAGAGTGGGTCCCATGCTTCGATGTCCCATATGGACGATTTGACGTCAACGGCCAAGTTCTGGTACTTACTTGCTCATGGGTTGGTGCGTCACAAGCGTCTAGCGGTATGCGTGGCGTGCGCCATTTTTTTATACCAATTACGTACAAACAAAACCGTATGCGAAATAGCCTAGGCGATAGTACAATGTATCCAACCGAATTAACGCAAAGGGGCGATTTTTAATTATTTAACATACATACCTATATGATTTATAATACTTTTAGAAGCTGGTAAAAATTATCCACAACGATGTGTATGAAGGTAAAGCAGATTCTTGTCTACCATGTTAGTTATAATAACATCTCTTTATAATAGTAGACGTTACAATAACAAAAAAAAGAAATTAATTGAATGCTGAGACAATACTTCGATAATTATATATCGGCAATATATGGATTCCTTGGAGACTCTGCATTGATGGCAATGACAAGGAACAGCTGCAATTCCCACTAGAGCTCATTAAAATCGAGCTAATAGTTTGAACTACTACATAAGTGTTTAAAAACTTGTATTACAGAACTACTTTTCCACAATTCGTCGTGTAATCGTTGACAGAGACGGAAATTACAATGTCGTACAGCATCTGTTACGAGAGGATTAATCTTTGGGATGAGATAAATGAGTGGCACTATCGAAATCAATTCGGGCTCGCCTCTCGAGAAATCCGTCTGCGTATGTATATTTAATTTCAGCAAAACATCGCAGTAACAGTTTAACTTGAAAAGCATGCATTATTATTGCCTTTCGTTAGCCAAACATAGCATTTGTTATGATAGTTATGTTTTGATAACTCACTTCATACTCCACTTCATTAGCAGTAAGCATGTTCCTATGCTAAGCCACAATTATGCCACTTAAACTGAATATCGTACTCTATCTGATTTCTGAGTTCTGTGTCCGGCACGCAGAGCCATTCCCGCGTCACTGGGACATCAAAACAACTCAGGGAATGGTCCGGGGGTATCACTCGCCCGACCCACCACACTTCGCCTTCCTCGGGGTGCCATACGCCCGCCCGCCCACCGGCTACGACAGGTTTAAGGTCAGCAAACCCATTTATTACTGCCAATCCCATAAAGCAACGAAATTGCCTGCAGCCTAATGATAAACGAGAACAATTGCTTTTGAATATCTAACGAAATCCCAAATATGAAGTGGCAAGTGGATTACAGCGCGTTCACAATTATTGTATTATTAACGTCTATAATGAATCAATAAATTATTAGCAAATGATGGCAGTAAATAGTATTAACCTATTTTTGTAGCCTCCCAAGCCGCCAATCAGTTGGGATGGTATCTTTGAAGCAACACACAAGGTAAAGTGCCCACAGGCAGGTGAAAAGGGCAGTGAAAATTGCCTTGTGTTAAATATTTTCATACCCGATGTCAATTTAACTAATATGCCTGTAGTTGTACATTTTCACGATGGACACTTCCAGAGCAGGTAAAGAAGTGTGTCTACTCAGCCTACAACACATTCTTATGTGTTTTTTCTGTCTTTAACGAAT
The DNA here is from genome assembly GCA_018230265.1 of Delias oraia. Taxonomy (NCBI): domain Eukaryota; kingdom Metazoa; phylum Arthropoda; class Insecta; order Lepidoptera; family Pieridae; genus Delias; species Delias oraia. The sequence goes on along the minus strand of DWCF01000044.1, from coordinate 52,035 downwards.
ATAAGCTTAATTAGCTTTTCCTGACAACAAAGAATGGTATAAGTACAGTTTGTCTTTTTCAGTTGGGGTTCTTTCTATCCACCTGGATATCTTCTTAGACAAGGAATTATTGTTGTGACATTCAATTACAGAATAGGTGTTTTAGGATTTTTATGTCTGAAATCATCAGAAATTCCAGGTAATATTGGACTAAAGGACCAAGTAGCGGCTCTATATTGGATACAAAAAAATATAAAAAAATTTAATGGTAGCCCTCACTACATAACTATTTATGGAACTGGGAGTGGTTCTGTCTCCATTGAGATTATTTTATTGTCAGGTATTGCGGACAGCTTATTCCAAAAAGTTATTTTAGAGTCAGGATCAGTTTTATCTCCTTCCTCAATTTCACATAATCCTATTGAACTTGCACTAGAAACAGCCACACATTTGGGCTACAATAGCGAAAATTATATTGAAAGTTTGGAAGACTTTTTCAGACAAAGCACTGTACCAGACTTAGTTAACATCTCTACAAAATTTCTACCCTGCATTGAAAAAAGTTCTTTGTCTTCAATGTTCAACAGAGATCCTTTAAACCAACTAAGATTTGGAAACTTTTTACATATACCTATGATAATTATTTATGGAGATGCAAAGGAACTAGAAGTAATAAAAAACGAGAACAGATTTCAAACACCTCCAGAGTATTTCAAGTACCTTTTACCAAATAATTTAGATATTGACACATCTGTAGAAGAGAAAGTAGCAAAACTAACAAAAACTTTTTACTTTGGTAATGCCATTTCTCATCAAGATGTTATTCAGAGCTACATTGATTATGTCAATGACATTTTTATGGAATTTCCTATAGTTAGATCGGCAGCCTTTTATGCCTACAACAACAGCAATCCAGTCTACTTAATGAAATTCACACACAAAAGAAGAAATGAAAAAAATTCAAAAGAAAATTATGGCAAGGTTTTTGAATTAGTTTTTTTAAATGCAATAGATGACACAGACAATATTGCTGACACACTAAGGAGTATTTGGATTAATTTCATTAAATTAGGGTAACTAATAACTCTAATTTCTAAATTCTTATAAAGGTGAAACAGTTGAATTTTCCTATATACAATAAGTTTCTCCTATTTCAGTGATCCTACACCAATTACCACGGCACTTATACCAAATGTGTGGATACCAATTGATTCTACTGCAATAATTGATGGTAACATTAACTATAATAAAATAAACTTAATCGAATATAATACAAAGTTACTAAATAAAGTTATATCAACCCAAAATTTTATATTTTGGGAACATATTTATGATAGATTTTATAAACCATATTTTTAAATGAACTATAACCCACTCATCTTCAAGTAAGCATTTCACGATTTATACACTTCTATTTTTCTTTATATAAAAAGTGTAGAAACAACTCTTTTGACAGGAATTCCATTTTGTAAATAATTAATTAAAACACGTCACATATATGAAGCTTTCTCTAAAACCGTGTCAGGTCCATGTAACGAATAATGATATAGTAAATAAAATGTGGAATTCCCAAATTACGTATGGTAAGAATTCACTAACATGAGAACATCCGCGATCTTATTATAAACTTGTGTTTACACAAGTTCAACAGTAACAACTTAATTATAACTATATTGAATAAGTTTGCACATTTATTCGTGCAACTCTAGTGATTCACAATTAAAGCAAATCGTTTAAATCGACCACGAGAATTTAGTACGTCGTCAAAATAATATACCGTTACCTGGTCAATCGCCGCCCGAAAATGGGGAAAACAGCTGAAACACTGGATTGTCAATTGTGACACTATTTCATATCTGTTTGCGGTCTATAATTATCACTTTTTACTTAACTTTTATTTAAGATACTAATAAAATCAACAAGTAAAAGACAAAATTATGTACAATTTACAAAACATGAAATACTTGTCAAGAAAGATATTGTATACTGACATAACAAATGACAGTCGACTTACATTGACGATATTGTTTATGGATTGGATTTAGTGACTATAATGAGTCACGTACACTGAAAGACTAAGCTAGTGCGTACAGAATTAGTTTTAAAGATTATTATTACAAAAAATAATATTCTAGGGTTCTAGAATCTAGAACTTTGGTCGTCAAACTGCGGCCCGCGGCATGTCATAATCATAAGCAAAATCAATATCCGATGCTGTGTACGAATCCGACGGATAGCGACAAGTATCCTAGAAATTGATTTAATGATTTTAGAGAAGCGAAGTATACTACACACATATAAACATGCAGTTTCGCATTTGTAGGATTAGTATAGATAAGTGTGCAAAGGCTCTTGAAGCACTTTCATATACTCTGTGACTGGGTCTTAGTACTCTTGGTACATTGTCATGTAATGGCCCTTGACCAGAAAAATGTGATGACTGCTGGTGTAGAGTCTAGACCATAGTTCCATTTGCCTGTCAACTTATCAATCAAAACCATAATCTATACTTTCTTTGTATGTAATAATGTCTGGAATAATTTGCTGATGAAAATTAATTCTAAGTGAAATATTACTGTGACCTTCATATTTCCAACAATAGATCCATTCATAATTATTTATCATTATAGATATAACTTCCATAGTAGGTATACATTCTATGAAAGTTACACTTTATGGAGAGGAACAAAATAAGAAATATGATATTTGAAAAAATCGAGAGGAAGTAAAACAAGGCTAAGTCAACTAATTTCATGTTGTTATTAAAAAAAGACAAACACTAATTAATATTTCCATATTTTTTTATTTTTTTTTAAAACAAACAACCAAGAAAATATTCTAAAAAGTCTTTGCACGTATCATAAAGTGTTTTAATATTATTATACCATAAAAAAATTAAAATACATTATAAAGTTCTGCGACGAAACCCTCATATATTTTTTTATTTCACGCAGCGCTGCATTATGAGACTAACTATTTAATATTGCCTGTCATTAAATTGTTTTTTTAATTCAAAAATTGCATGAATTAACTTAATATAAAAGTATAAGGTAATTGATTTTACAATATTGATTTATTTTTGTATGAAAATGGTTTTGGTAATTCTTATAGTTGCTAATTAAATTTATTTTAAGAAATCTCGCTGTTTATTTTCTTTTAACTTCTAAGTATTCCAAAATATGTGTTACCATATAAATTTTATGAACAAATATCAATATTATCGAACTCAGGAATGAAAACGTATTTCGATATTTAATCATGTAGCCAGAGGAACTATAAAATAATATTTTATTTCATACACGTGTACAATATAACGACGTTAAGTTATTACAAAAAAATGCAAAAAAATTTCAAATTATTGAGTCTTTTTTTTTAAACACAGTTATGCATCAAAATATTTTGGTTGTTTGTATTGGCAAGATCCTTAAGTATATTCTTAAAGCTAAATCAGATATTTTGCATCTTATTGTTTTACTTGTTCATTACTATAAAGTTTTTACTTGCAATTTTAATTTTAACGAAAAATAATATAATAATATTGAAATATCGATGGAAAACATTAGATACAATATGGCAATGATTCTTTTACATAAAAAAATACTATTAAATTACCAAGTTATTTTTTTTTTACATGCAACACTCGCTATTTTCTATGGCGGTAGTTCTGCGCCAACCAAAGAGGAAGTACCCGACGGCTAGGCCGAGAGCCAGTGCGAGACACAGCCACACGTTGTACGTCATGAACACCAGCATAAGGACATATGACACCCATGCTTGTATGAAATATAGGAACGTCTGAATGGCGTGGCCACTTGAAAACATCGTATATCTGGAAGCGAAGAAGAAATATACAGTAAAATATAGCACATACATAAAATAAATGAATTGTTGTGGAGTAAAAAAATGAAAGTACTTTTTTATAGTATAGCGGACAACGGAGCAGGTGGGTCTCCTATATGGATAAAGAACACCGCCGCCTATGGACAACCGTTCCACAGTCCGTGCTTTGGTTGTATCGTTGGCTTTTTACGCCGCTTAAGCGTTATAACTTTAAGTGCCTCCGATATTTTAACTCAGCAAATGAACCAACAAGTACCGTCACTGAGTATTCTGTGAGCCCGTGCAATGACTTCGGAGGAGCGGCCCCACTACTGCATCAGCATATACTTCTGCGTGTCTTGCACGCATGTTTTATGTTCTCCCACAAATTAGTTTCTTTAACTTTAAAATTTGTTTACCTAACTTTAATCCTCGACTCCTTAAGTTAAGATCACAACAGTCGGTTACTGGTTTTAATGAACGAAAAGTATAGCACTAACACATTAGTCCTTTTAGCGTGACACGATCTCGTTCCGTTTTCGTTCTTGGTGATATTGACTTGTGAGTCGGTGGTGGCCGCGAGCGCCGCGTTCTGGAATAGCGTTTCCCGGTAGTATTTGAAGCCTTCGTACAGCACGGCCGCGATGAAGATGGCCACTGCTGAACCGAAAAGGTCCAGCGCGTTCGACGTCTCCCACCCCTGGAAGAGGATCTGTTGCACGACCCCAGTGTGGAACTGCGAAATAGACATAATATACATTATTACTAGCTGACCGGAAACGTTTAAGATATAAAAAATGGTTGATGGTCACTGGTAGGAAGGTGAAAATTTAAGATTTTATGTATATTTCATTGCTTTACATTTAAGGGTAATGAAAATAGATGTTGACTGATTCTTAGAATTACTTGATATGAATACAAAATTACAAAAAAATTGGTCGAATCATTTCGGAGTAGGTATATTGACAGCAATCACCGCGACACGAGATTTTTTTAATTAAATGTCATTGGGATTAAGGACAATTTATAAAAAAATATATAACTTTAAATATAATAATGTTGGTTTAAAACAAACCAAACTCTACCGTACACTTAATAAAGGATCAGTGTCACAAATCTCTCTCAACCCTCTGCTTCTAATGTAATAAAAATTCGTTGACATTATAACCGTACATAATTTAGAAACCCGGCCTCAGTTTCAGTATGTTTCCACTCATGCGCATGCTAAAGGTCACGGTCTTCGGTGAACGCATTCGCAAGGCAAAGCAGTGAGTTGCGAGTGTGTCAGTGGCTCAGTGAGACGAGTTGACAGATTAATCGCCGTGGGGCGTGAAGGAACTCCGGAGGTTAAGGGACCGGCCATTAAATCTTTAAACATATTTTATAAATCTGGTTGGTCTTTACTAGGGCTATGCTAATTCAACTTCAAAATGTCCTATTCTGATATGTTTTACTAAGATCTGAAGTAAACTTTAATAATAGGTAATTCCAAGACTTGTAAGACCCTTGCTGCAAGACTAAGACCAAGGCTGGGAGCGCAATAGCAACGCAAGACCAACAACAGGTGTATTGGCGCAAGACCAAGACTGGCTTAAAGTCTTGCATTTGTGCAAAGTGTTGCCGTAGTCATCATCATCGTCATCATGTCAGCCGTAGGACGTCCACTGCTGGAAATAGGCCTCCCCTCCGAACCTCCATGCATAGGGATAGGTGTTCTCTCTTTATAAGGTCCCCAAAATTGGAAATAATGTTTTGGAAATACTTTTCCAGACAGCTTATTCCACAGAGTGGTTTGCGGCACAAAATGCCTTGAAAAACGCGGTTATGGTATGACAAACGTTGAGGTTAAAATGAATTTTCTCTTCTCTTTATATTAATTTTTAAGACATTCACAGATGGCCTATGGGATTTTAGAACTGCTCCCACCACATTTGAATGTTAGCAACCCGAACCACCAGTAATCTGATTAGATTTAAAACTATTTTGGTATAATTTGTGACTACAGTTTAATTACTCTTGTGTATAAATACGAAAAATAACAGTGACTTTGCAGTATCTTTAGGTTTTTATCTAGTCGTTGTGGGACACCAGACCGCAGCGACGACGCACCACGTTCGTTTGTACTGATAACGCTCGCATTGATAGCAATATGATTTTCCGGTCAAGTTTAAATTTCTTAGCATCATTGAACACTTTTAAAACAAATCAACAGCCAATTTTATGTATTTTTTGATTTAATTTGATTGTTTAGCTCATTTCGTATTGATAAATCCATATCGCCTAGACGCTGCGGCAATTAGGAGCGAAGCATCGATGAAAAATATGGAAAAACCGGGTTTAATTGGGTCATGATATTATTACATTGAAACACTTACCACCATCATGTGCCCGTGCTCGCCGTGGCACGACCCGTCGCCATGGTCCATGTCGCCGTGGTCCATGTCGCCATGGTTGTGGGCATCGGGCATGTCCATTGCTGAAAATATTTCAGTACAGATAAGAACATCTCATAATTTCATACAGGCGTATTTATAAATTGTTCATTTTGTTGCGTCAATATTCAAACAAAAGATCTTCTCGGGTGGGCAGATGGGCAGCCATAATGTAGCATATCGGGAGACATAAATTTTACCAACTAGTCCGGAGCACCACGGGCGCATGGTATCAGCGTGACATACTACTGGTATTGTGTTTCACTAAGAGAATGAGGATACCCGAGGCACATGAAATTTCACTTTCCGTAAATGTAGCCAACGTATTGTGAAAAATTATCGTAAAGTACCAGAGACGTCAAACTTTGAGTCCCGGCCTTTTCCCTGTGAAGTTTACAAGGAATCATTGACACAATCACTGTATGGTTTTCTCTAAGCTTATTATGTATCAGGATTTACATATTGAAATATGGAGAGGGCAATGCTAGGAGTCTCGCTGCGAGATAAAATCAGAAATGAGGTTACGTCCTGCCACACGATGGAAAGACGATCTAACAAAGGTCGCGGGCAACCGCTGGATCCAGATCGCTCGAGTTCGCAGCGGGTGGGCGTCTTTGGGGGAGGCCTATGTCCAACAGTGGACTTAAATGGCTGATGATGATGATGATGATGACACATTGAAATAAGTCAGAGGCGCGTCTGTTGGTACTTGGTAGTAATTTTGTCTACAAAATGACCTGTATGTGTTTATCGTGTAGTCTATTGACATAGGTGCTTCCCTTGCGAGTCGTGGTGTTGTGCGGCGATTAAACCGCGATCCACAAGGTGACATTGTTATACAAATGAACGGTGAGTCATACAGTGCGTTTAGCCGGCCCAACTGGCGTTGTTCACGTAAGCCATTGTTAGCTAATTGGCGGGTTTGTTTACCAGGTGCCAGTTAGGGCATCCCCATTATTCTAAAGCGAACATTTATCCTGCCGTCGTAATAACAAAAGGCACAACTAACTTTTTACAATTGTTGAGAAATCGAGATTAAAATATTTTTTTGCATTTAGTTATAAAACACGTTTAACATGTGTTTTTAGAAATTGTGTAAATGTAATAAATTGTATTATTTTAGTATGTATACATCAATAGCAATGATATATTTTAATTGTAATGGATATATTTAATAAATGGCACATGTATTTTATATGATGATGTACTTATTTTAAATTTAACATAAAAAATAACATGAAAGAGTAATATTATGTTTAAAAGGCACATATAATATATATGCCTTTACAGTGTAAAAATTAGAGTAAAATTTGAAAATGTTACTACAAAATGGCAAATTTAGGTACTCAATTGTGCCTTTTCACTGTGAATTATTAACAGAAATATATAGGTACCTACAGCTACCGGTGTATAAAATCTCAAGGGTTATCTTCTGCTACAAATTCTTCAAATGAATGTTCTAATAATTCTTGAAATCACTTGACTTTAATTTTAAGTTGACTTCGTTGGTGGTTTTGATATGTGGAACATGGCCAACGTCGGACTGAAATGCTTCTTTCGTAGAATATACTTCGTTAAATATTCAAAAAGTTTTTATCATAAATGAAGAAGCTCATACATATTACTATAGTACATATTTATCGCGTTTCTTTTATATTATTGATCACTTTTTGCCAACGAATGTCCAATTAATAAGGTAAGCAGTAATTGCTAAAAATTCAGTACGATGCTAAGTCTTTTTTTTTAAATTGCTGACATGCCTAGTCAGTATTGCACAAACCGTGTCAAAAACCTTTTTTTTGATATAGCGGACAAGCGGTGGGTCAGCTTGGCTCTCGCACGGGTGAAATAATATGCATGAATAATATAATATATAATGCAAATCTGTTTGATTATCCAGTCAAATTAGGACAAAAATCAGTGCGAAGTGACGTTAATTACGAAAGGCCGAAAATGAGAGAAACAGTTCAAAAATGATTAAAAATAAATATTCAAAATTCCGTACCATTTGGGTGATCAGAAGAAAATTTACATGAGGTCAAAGATCAAAATGAGTTCTAGAATTTTCTATGTATTTTCTTAATGTTATTAAAACTAATTTAATCACAAAACACCGTATTGGTGAAAATAACGAAAAATAATTTTTTTGACATTGGACCTCATGTAATTTTTTTTCTGAACATCCAAATGATATTGAATTTTTATTTTTAATTATATTTTAAACGGTTTAACTCCTTTTCATCTTGTTGAGAATTTACGTATAATGTTCAGATTGACCAGAGTATGACATATTAATATTTGCTTCAAACCAATTTCACTCTTATTTGTAATGAGAAAAGGCTGAAAATTTAAATAGCTCTTCGTTGTACAAGATTCGCTTTCACCACGCAGGGACATGTTACGCAATGCATCTTGGTGCAAGCAAGATTTCATTACAGAGTACTTCCTAGCTTAGACATTATCACTCATTGTAAGAAAGTTAACCATATTATTAATACCACTTTTTAGGACAATTTGAGGTCGGTTTCATTTTTTCTACAAAATGAATTCACGTTACTCCAAAAGCGAATGAAACATTTCCTTATCAGACAGCAAACATAAGTTGAACTTGTCAATTGCTTGTGCAACAAGTTGTGTAATCTCGACATGCGTGCTCGCGTCCCTTGCCGAACCTGGCTCGATGTTTACTTAATTTTCGTTTACAACTACATATTTACCTATGGTGCGGCAGATTCGTTTATTTAAATACGCTTGTCAATCCTCGAAAAGAAGCCAAAAGCACATGCATGTAAGAGTGATGTATGAAATAGCTAGAAACAGAAATAATTAGTTACTTTACACGGAATATGCAAGTGGTTTTTCTACACAATCACTAAGTTGCATTATTAATTACATAATTACTTGTGTATCGTAATATCACCTGCATAAAATTATTGATTAAAGAATTTCATTCGTACATATAATGTGATGTGATGCTTGTCTGTGTGTGTGTGATTAACTTTAACAAACATAAATATATTTACTAAAATAGAAAGGACTCATCTAATCATCTATTTTGGTCGAAATGTGTAAAAATCTGTTTATATAGATACAAAGTCTGAACTCCAGAAAGAAACGAATATATAACGATATAGAATTCACATTTTTATTTTGTTTTAGTCTGTGTTTGAAATGACGACATCAAAAGTTATACATGTTAAAGTAATATTAAATGTGAGTATCGATTGTTTTCTGTGGCATACCTCAACGATTACAGACTCCTTAACACATAATATTTCGATTGATTATTTATTGAAATCGCTGCACTGATTATTGATATAATTAATTCTATATGTATGAGAGAAGCAGATCAATCAATCAGATCTAATGTCATTTTATGCTGTTTGAATATTATTATTATTATTTGATTTAAGTATAGATAGGTACGCCATGTATGAAAAGTAGATTTTCCCCTTTGAGAGCATTATTTAACAATAATGCATAAGAATGATTTATAAAAAAAATTTTCTTTATGAAAAAACAATCAATATAATAAAATAATATTAAAATTAGTGCATTTTATAATCGCATGTCGATGTGTAATTATTAAAACGCAATTCTGACTTTCAAAGAGAACAGAATAATGCACAGTGTAGATAATCTAACATCTAAATCACAAATGATTGTTCTCATAAACAGCAATTGCACAAAGATGCGAAGTAATTTTAGTTGTTTGCCTTGAAGCTAGGCGTAGCCTTTGGATTCTCCAAACATTATCATCTTTACGATCAATTACTATAGTAGGTATATTTATACTCTATTTTTTAAATCCAATACAAAGGCTTTTTAAAACTAGTTACAATGCTTATTTTATGCCATAGCGGGCAAGGAGTAGGAGGTCCTCCTCTATGGTAAGCAGTGTTGCCCAAATGCAAGACTTAAGCCAGTCTTGCTATTGTGCTTGCTATTGATCCAGTCTTTGTCTTGGCCTTGCAGCAAGAATCTTGCAAGTCTTGAAATTACCTATTAGTCTATGGATAGTTATTAAAGTTTACAAAAAAATTAAAGTTTAAAGTTTTATTAAAAGTTTAGTTTTGAGGTTCAATTAACATAGCCATAGAAAACACCAGTCAGATTTATAAAATATGTCTAAAGATTTAATGAGAAATGCCAAAAATCACTGCCAAGAAAAATAACTGCAAGACGCGCGAGTCTTGCAGGCTTAGTCTTGTTCTTGCTCAAGTCTTACACGGTCAGTCTTGGTCTTACATTTGGGCAACACTAATGGTAAGAGATAACCGCCGTTCATGGACACTGGACAACCGCGACACAGTTATTTACGTTACTTAAGCGGTATAGTTTCAACTTTCAAGAGCCTTCGATATACGCACGTAGCTAAAACACGCTGGTATTTGGTGAGCCCGTGGTATCGTTTCGGAAGAGCCATTGAGCCTGGCTCGCTCACTATACGTGAAAAGACTTATAATAACTACTAGACTATTGGCACGTGACGTAATTGCACGAAGCACCTGTGCAGATTCCTTATCTTCGTAGCGTTGAATCCTTGGCCGTGGCGCGAGGCGCGTCACCGGATCTACGTGCATCTTATTTCCATACTCGTATTACCATATCACATATAACATTTCCTTTCGGACCGACCTTTAAGAACCGCGAGAAGGAGGTTATTCTTAGCATTTTCCATTCTCATCTCTGGGCTGATTTTAGTGAATAAGGTGTTGTTATAAGATTCACACGCCCGGGCATTACTTTTTTACCCACACTGACAGATCTATGAAATATGAAACCTTATGAACGAATTAGGTGTGGTACAAATTATAGTTAAATTTAAAATAGGGCTGGGCTATTAAGATTTGAAAACAAAAATTCAAATAGAGTTTAAAGGCTAAATAAAAGATATAAAGCTGAACAGTTTTATTAAAACTTTGGAATCAGGAGTACGAATTGAAAATAAAACAAGAAATCATCAAATCACCGCGCCGAGACACGCGGAGAAATAGCGTTCATAAGTTTCCTTTGCCCAATACAAAATGTATACAAGCTGTATAGAAGTTTTAACTTAATGCACCGATTCCGTGTTATTATATTATTGAGAGTGCCCCTCCAGAGCAGAGTCTGCAGAGTCTCAACTAACAAGACAATAGGCTGCATCCGCCCTCGCCGTTCGGGTGACAACAGGAAAACCGTACCCACATACAAAACATACTTACATTATCAAGAAAATAATATGAAGCAATATGTAATAATAAACCATGGGTAATAACAGCAATAAATACGGATTTAATTATCGGAATAAATTATGTGAATTTGAGACGGAGATCTGATTTATCAGGTGTGAAGCGTGGGCATTCCTATTTTCTTATTGTGGCCCTAGTTGCGCGATCACTGCGCACTCTGAGTCGCGTAGCGTCTGAATTGGACTTATTTCGTTGCCGCCTTGCTGATTGCAACAGGTTCGCACTTTTTCCCAAGGCTTATGGAATTTAACCCATAAAAATTCCTTATGTGTTTTAATTGGTTAATAAATTATACTAGTACTTGCTACAATGTAAATTACTAACTGAAATTGTCTTACGGTAGTTCCGAGCCAATAAAACAGCTATCAAAGTTGAATAATAAATGCGTTGTTTTTTTATGCAGCAAAGCAGACAACGGAGCAGACGGATCTCCCTGATGGTAGAAGATCACCGCGCCGCAATCCGCGCTTTTAATTGTGTTGCCGGCTTTTTCCGTCGTCAAAGCGGCAAGCCCTTCATTCACTGATTGAAACAGTATAAATATTATTTCATGCTGGTATTCTCTGATCCCTGATGTCACTCGAGAGGAACCGGCCCAATAAGTGTGTCGATACAACTCCCCACAAGTACTAAAATACACTTGTAATACTTTTTTAAGATGAGCACGTTGTGTCAAAATAATACTCGCGAGGAGGTGAATGTTTGCGGCACACATCCGCGACTTTGTTATAAAATGCGAGCCGTGTCGGGCGCGGCGCTTAGCGGATGTTGAACTCGGCTATCCTGCCTTTTTGTAAACTACACGTTTTCTAAAATAGCTTGACATTTAACAGTGCGTAGGTACCTACTGTCTTCTGTCCAGAGTGCCACCGCGTTTCAAATACGTCTAACTTATATGACTTTCAACCTGTGTAATCTTCTGTTCAAATTAACCACCCGTGGGAGAACGATGCTAAAGTATGTTCTCTTACCATATATAGGAGACCTACCTGCTCCACTATACTATAAAAAATAGACCTTGGAGGTCCTCCAAAAAAGAGCGTCCAAAAGGCTGGGAATGCTCCCGTGGTCTAGCAGGAGTTAGTGGTATGCTAGTTTCTTCTCTTTTTTCATAAGACAAAAAACCGTTAATTTTTGATTTTATAAACAGTATGTTAATTATTCAACCACACTGTGAACACTCTTAGAAAGATTGCTGTTGCTTTGATAAATGTTTGATAGGGGACAATAGAAGGTTTCTGAATACTGGAGACAACATAAATCCTTTTGAATACTACAGTTATTGAAGAATGTAATGTTGAACAAAAGACTTTCACGGCAAGCTGTCAAGGCGTAGAGAATTCTAACCAAAACACACTTTTGTTATCGTATTTCCGCTAATTCGGCTCGCACATTTCTCAGCCAGGCTTTCCAAGCTATTTTCTACAAACAATCGACAACGCACTTAGACGTCTATATTTCTTCACATCTTAATAGCACGGGTTCACAGAATACTCAGCGTGAAACGATACTTGTACCGCGTTTTGCAGAATGAGTGAGAATATCGGAGGCCCTTAAAACCAATGCGCGGACAGTGGTGCGGTTGTTCATGGGCGGCGGTTTTCTCTTACCATATAGGTGGCCCACCTGCTCCGTTGTCCGCTATAGAATAAAAACTGGAACTGGAACTGGAAAATCCTTTCTGAGCCACATCCTCCAAATTTAATTTTGATATGAAAAAAATTAGTACAACTGTGGCGTCAACCAGCTGCCTAAAAACTTAATATTTTAAGGAAATTATGATTTCCTTATCTTGGAAAAGAATGCTTTTACAATAGAATTGCAGAAGACGTTCAAAATCTTTCTGTAAATAAAATTGAAAAAACTAAATTAAAGTGTTACATACATGCATACGAGTGTTAATGATTTTGTCGATTATGTCACGCCTTGCGAATAATGTGTTCATACTCATTCTCATACCTAACTTTATGTTAAAAAAATTTATATTTTAAGTATCACACGGAAGAAAAAAATAACACTCACTAAGTTTATTTCGCCGGTTCTTCTCAGTGGAAGTTGGAAGTTGGATCCGGCGGCAGACTAATTTAGACCTACAACGTGATGTATTTTGTATTTATGTTGAATAAAAATATTTTATTTAATTTCATTTCAACAAATTATCTTTTTCTGCTATAGATGGTGCCATGTATTGGTGCTGTACATAATTGTAAACTGTGATTGTGTGATTGGGCATCTTATCAATATTATATTGATGATGATGATGAAAGACAACGTGGGCCGGATCCACTAGTATGTATTATATGTGTAAAGAAATTGCTTTCTTTTATGGTATAGCGGACAATTGTACAAGTGAGTCGCCTATATGGTTAAATAACACCACCGCCCATGGACAACTGCGCTATAGTCCACGCCGCTGAAGCAGCATTTTTAAGTTTTCAACTAGTGTTGCCCAAATTCAGCCTTGGTCTTGACCAAGACCGCCTAATTGTAGCAAGACCAACATTGACCCTGTCAGACTTGAGTAGACATATTTCTTAGTTTGATTATTTGAGGACGATAATACGACTCCGGATCTTCAAAAAGACGGTGCCTATACCTTTCGACCTGGCGACCGCTACCGGAAAACGCACAGTGGGACGTCCCGCCACGCGATGGATCCAAATCGCTCAAGATCGTAATAGATAGGCGCCTTTGGAGGAGGCCTATGTCCAGCATACAGCAGTGGACTCGATAGGCTGATGATAGCTTAAAGGCCGCAACGCCCCCGTTGTCTATTGGCGAAGGACCGCATGTCATAAATAAGCCTCCTGCTTGTCACTGTCTTCATAAATAAACAGTCAAACTTACCCTAAGAGCTGTGGTACTTAATAAGCGTGGAAGTGAATATATGCGATAGATAACAGTGATTTATTTGATTTGCATTTGGCTCGATTGAACATCGAATGTTTTTAAAATTCTTTCAGGTTAATATTAACTCGAAGCTACCATTGAATAGCGATGTCTTTTCATAGAATTTAAATGTTCTCATATTGTTTATCAGCTCTGTGGTCGAAAGCGTTGTTCTAACGGGCTACGCAATGGCCACTGAACAGTGAAGGTTACGAGACCATTGCGACACATTACAACTTTCGACATTGGAAATCGCTGCGATGTAGGAGCATTCAAAGGCCCTTGACAGATAAGCTGGTTGAGCGATAACGATATAAGAAGTTTTTTAAATGAAATAATAAAAAGCGGAGCAGGTGGGTCTTTTATATGGTAAGAAAACATCGCTGCACATCGATTTTACACCGGCAATTATTAAGGGCCTCCGATGTGAAAAAAGCCTCCGTTCGTTAAAAGTCGGAAACACAACCAATGCGCGGACTATGGCGCGGTTGTTCATGAGCGGCGGTTTTATCTTTCCATATAGGAGACCCACTGCTGTTGTGCGCTATAGAATAAAAAATAATAATTGGTGCGAAGATTCAGTCCCGACCAAGAGAGTGAAGACTGCAAGCAGAATGGGAGTATTTATTCAGTTAGGAACCAACAGCATTAACTTATTAATAATAATCTAATCTAAACTGATATTGACATGATTTCATTTGGAATATAAAACAAAGAAATAATATAATAAAACATAAAAAAGGAATATAAAATAAAGCAATAATAATAATATAGATATTGCATTTAAAGAAAAATTCTACTTAACAAACATGCCATGATCGTATGAATCGGTATTAAAAAATTGCACCAAAGATCCGCTTAAAATCTATTTTAACGTAACGTCAAGGGTTAGCTACTATTAGTTTTGGTTTAATGATCGTCCAGGAATGAAATCAGCTGCCTCCGAAGGTATTGTCAAACCAAAACGACTTGGATACCTTCCAAATAAGAACGTACATATCCCGCGGCCCAGCTGATGCTTAAAGGTGTCCATGGGCGGAGGACCGCTTATCCTAGGCCAGCCTTCTGCTTGAATTACTCTTTGTTTTCAAGAGGATATTTTTTCATATGGATTAAATATATATATAAAATATAATACATAGATATAATATAATGCTGTTTGGTTGAACGCGCTAACTGATAACTACAAATAGTGGTTTCCTTGTTCTGTCATGAGATATTTTTATAAAAAAATATTATATGTCATTTTAATGATGTTTCATCGATTCGGTTTGATTGAAACATGAGGTAGCATTTTTAGCAGTCAGCAAATGTTTCATTGCGTCACAGATTACGTTTGCGCTTTTATGTAATGTTAAATAACAGAAAACCCGTTGAAATGATAATCATCAAGCGGTGACTGAGTGGTTTCTGCCGAAAGAATTACGGCTTGGGGCTATGGAATGGAACGCGTCAAGTACGAATACTTCGCTGGTCACATTCATCCCTTGTTTTGTTATTAAATTTCATCATAAATTTATATATATTATTGGCGACTATTCATCGCTGACATTTAGATGTGAAAGCTTACACGGACGATACGCACAGACGAAAACTTCTTTGATTATAAAGAAATAATACCTAAGTAAATGCAGAAAATATTTATCCGAAATATCTAAGTCAGTTTTATAGTTTTTTTATTAGAAAATGCGATATAAATAAATATATAATAATTTTGTTATTTCCTGCAGTGTGCGCAACATTTTACCGTATTCAATATTGTCGTTAAACCAAAACTGTGAACTGATTACTTGGCTTCCGAATTTATGGCTTGGCTACTAACGAAGTAAATTTTGCTTTAATAAATGTATCAATTTTAAATAAATAAGTTATTTATGAGTTCAATTATATTATATATAGTTATAACTCTTTTGAATTAAAATTATTTGTTATGTTTCAAGTACTCGGGCACTAATGATTGAGAAAATATGAATATAAATAAAGTTTAGGTAACGTCAATCTTAGACAAAACTTCGCAACTTTACAACAATCACAACCTTCGCAACCTGCTAAAACAGGCTGCAGTATTAAAATAAAACCAATAAAATATAAGAACTGTTTTCGTATATTTAATTTGACCTGTAATATATACAGACTCGGACATTTTTACATTTTAAATATATATTTGTAAGTATTAATTACAACCATAGATTACAAATGTAATTCTTGTTTTTTATCCATGTAATGTGATAATTCTTAAAATAGAATATGTTTACAATACCTATCGCCTATATACTATCAATACTATCAAATTTAACGCGGGAGCAATTAAGAAAACCCAATGTATAAAATAATAGATTTTAAAACAATGACTAAATTAAAGTCGTAATTAATATCTTTCTATTAAATGAAATCGTATATAAATTGAAATAAGGCACATGGAAACACTCACCGTGATTGTGATCCATTTTTTTCAACAATGTTATAAGTAATAAATAAGCAATTTAAAACAAATTTGGTGTTATACGCGCGGCGCGGGCGGAACGCGCGGAGTACGTTCACGTGCGAGTGGTGTTTGCGCGGGAATGGCTGTGTCAAATGTCAGTGATCGACTCCTGCACAATATTTACCAACTTCAATCGCTACTAGTACGGCGCGAACACATCTATTATTAACAAAAACTCTGCATTTCTTATATAAATCTATTGAATATAATAAAATCGATTAATTTTACGCTAGTGTATAATGCAACGTGCATAAATGATCTTTTTTGGTTCTTTAAAAAAAAACTAAAAAAAAATTGGAGTAAAAAAATACTTCATTATATTACAAATAAAGTTTTTTATGATACAGCGGACAACAGAGCAGGTGGATCTCTTATATGTCTGCGCTATGCGTTGTGCGCTAGGTGTTGCTGGCCTTTTACGTCACCTAAGCGGTATAATTTCAAAGTCCTCCAATATCCTCACTCACTCAGCAATACACAGTAAAAGTTCCGTTTCACGCCCGTCAAGAGCCCGTGGTAATACTGCGGATGAGCTGGCCCAATTGGTGCATCAGCATAGGCTTCAGCATGGCACACCCACCGGTGAGACAGTGTTAAAATACTCGTCCGGCCACTGTCAAGCCCTTCCAAGGACTCAAAAAATTATATATTTTATTTTGTTTTGACCGGGGTCTGTACCGTATATCACTTGCTTTGGTAGGCTTATAATACCATTTAGCTATGAGGCTCTTAAGTCTTAACATTGCCTTTGTCGTATATGAAATTAAAAAAAGGTGGGTCTCCTATATGGTAAGAGAACACCGCCGCTAATGAACAACCGCGCCATAGTCCGCGCATTGGTTGTGTTGCCGGCTTTTTACGACGCTTAAGTGGCACTTTTATGGGCCTCCAATATCCTCTCTCAATCTGCGAAACACAGTATAATTACCGTTACACGCTGATTAGATTTAGATCGGAGCGTGAACGAGTTATTTGGTCAGGCATTGACCATACTTATGGTTAATTTAATCCATGAAGGTTTCAAAGATTAAAAATATACGTGAAAAAAAGGAATTGTCTATACGATTATGTAGAAGTAACTGAAGTAAACAATCAA
This sequence comes from Delias oraia, assembly GCA_018230265.1. Lineage (NCBI taxonomy): Eukaryota > Metazoa > Arthropoda > Insecta > Lepidoptera > Pieridae > Delias > Delias oraia. Next base: position 34,101 of record DWCF01000044.1, on the reverse strand, counting down.
GCACCTTCGGATCATGTGAGTTGCACAAGTGTGCACCATAAACCTTTTTGTCACCTTCTCAAAAATATTAGGATTTTTTACTTAAGATGCCATGCACGTTGTGATGTGATGTAATCGCGGAATTACCCAACAAATTGAACGATGTTTTGAATATTAATTTACTATTATCAAAACAAGACTAAACTATTAATAGTTATTTTTTTCATCTTTTTCAAGCGTAGCGGACAACGGAGCAGGTGGCTCTCCTATATGGTAAAAGATAACCGCTACCCATGGACAACAGAGCCACAGTTCGTGCATTGGTTGTGTTGCCGGCTTATTACGCCACTTAAGCGGCATTTTAAGGGTCTCTGATATCTCCTCTCAATCAACGAAACAGAGAACAAGTACCGTTTCTCGTTGAGCATTCTATAAGCCCGTGGTATCACTTCGGACAAGCCGACCCATTTAGAGCGTCCGCATATGCTTCAGTATGGCTCTCCCTCAGGTATAACAGTATTATGACACTCAAGCCAAGTCAAGCCTTTCCAGAAACCGAATAAATTATAAATTCGGTTTTGTAATACCGATTTTTTAGTGTCTTAGTGGACAACGGAGTAGGTGGGTCTTCTATATGGCAAGAGAACACCACTGCCTATGGACAATTGCGCCACAGTTCGAGCAGTGGTTTTGTCGCCGGTTTTTTATGTCGCTTTAGTGGCATTTTTAAGGACCTTTGATATCCTTACTCACATACTACACACACAGCGAAACACAGTAGAAGCACTGTTTCAAGTAAAACTACTATTTCATGTTGTTCTATGAGCCTGTGATATCACTTCGGACGAGCGGCCCATTAGCGCGTCAGCATATGCTTCAGTATGGCTCTCCCACGGGTTCACGAGATCTTCGCTTCACGTGTTAGTATTCAAATAAGGCAATTTTCAACTCCTAATTTTATATTGTTGCAACATTGCAAAAACAGTCGTTACGAGTGATTTAGTATGGGGGTTAAGTCTGTACTCACTCACCTGTATTGGCCGAGGTTCTTACAACACTGAAACGGACCGATTGGTATTTACGCATATATTGCTCCTGTATCTGCTTCTTAATTACCCGTAGCACTTATCTTAAGATATCATTAATTATTTATTACACCGCACACAGTCGCTGTGTTGCTATAGTATGTCTTTATGACTAAGTCGTCTTACGATTGGAGAGATAGGTTACACACGCACAGAAGCTTCACCAAATCGAGATTACATATATATCCTTCAAATATGTCGTCGTGACAAGATGTCGTCATCTTCAGACGATAACTCTACAGATATTGACGACATTTGAGATGTTTTCCTCTTGTTGAAAAAATATTCAATTTTCTTCACCTCAACTAATAATCCTTTTAGTTTAAAACAAACATTGTTTCTTATAGTATAGCGGACAACGAAGCAGGTGGGTCTCCTATATAGTAAGAGAACACCGCCGCCCATGGATAAATGCCAAATTCATTTTGTATTTACAAATACGTGAAACGAATAGCTCACCTTGGCCTAACATCAGAAAAATTATTTTTAACACAAACACCCTTCTTCGTCGTCATCATCATTTTCGCCGTAGGATGTCCACTGCTGGACATAGGCCTCCCCTTTGGACCTCCATGCATACCTGTCCGAAGCGACCTGCCTCCAACGTCTTCCAGCGAGCTTTATAAGGTCGTCTGTCCTTCTTTAGGGGTGGATGTCCTACGCTGCGCATGCATTTAATATAATTATAATTATTTGTTCTTTTTTTATTCTATTGCGGATAACGGAGCAGGTGGGTCTCCTTTATAGGAAAAGAACACCGCCTCCCATAAACAACCGCGCCAAAGTCCGCGCATTAGTTGTGTTGCCGGCTTTTTACGCCGCTTAAGCGGCACTTTTAAGGGCCTCCGATTTCCTCACTCACTCTGCGAAATAAAGTACTAGTACCGTTTCACGCTGAGTTTCTGTGAGCCCGTGGTATCCCTTCGGACGAGCCGGTTAAATTAGTGCGTTAGCATATGCTTCAGCACGGCTCTTCCACGGGTGCAAAGTGTTGTAGTACATTGTTTTGTTCTATAATCAAAAGTTTACGCAGCGCACGCGATGTAAGGATTTTTCGGATCATCATACATTTACACCTTGAGTGTATTACTGGCAGTTTAGTAAGTATCCCTTCTTTGATAGCTTAAAGCTTTCCTCGTTAAATGGACTAACCAATACTGAAAGATGCTTATAAATCGGACCTGCGGTATCTGCGTTTCGGTTTCGAACAACCAAACTATAGAAGCGTCATTGAGTTCGAATGGCGCACTGTAGTTCTGTCAGTTTTACAAACTTATACTTTACAATACGAAATGTTGACCCGGCAAATATTTTTTAACACAAATTATTTAGAAAAATTAAAAAGAAAATACGTTTTCCATACAATTTAATCAAGAACAAAACACTGATATTAAAAAATAGAGGACTCTATTAGAAAAGTGATTAGTATGTTTTTTTTAATATTTAATCACGAAAACTGCATAAGATTACTCTTAATGTATAGAGGAAATAAAAAATGATGTTGATCAATTCTCAGACCTATTTAGATTACACAAATTTTATAAAAACCGTTCGAGTCGTTTCGGAGGAGCATGGAGAATTCTTTACAATTTCATGACGGGTAGATAAAAAAAATTAATATTAATATAAAATAAAATTTTCGTATAATAAGTTTTTGTATTTTTTTATTCTATAGCGGATAACGAAACTGGTGGGTCTCCTATATGGTAAGACAATCGCTGCCCATGAACAACCCCGCCACAGTCCGCGCTTTGGTTGTGTTTCTGGCTTTTTACGTTTGAGCACAATAAAACCAGCACTTAAATATAATAAATAACTAATAACCTCTAGTAAGGTTTCAAAATTTTAGCAAATTGCACAATACGTTAATGTAGAGAAAAAAGGGGTTCAAAAAAGAAAAAATACAAAAATAATTTATATTTATGTCGGTCAGTTGAAATGAAAACCTAATAGAAGGTTATTGTTAGTATTCCACTGCGACATCATCTGCATTGCACTTTTGAAATCCTCATTTCTTTTTCAATTTAAATGAAACGTCCTTCAAATCAAATAAGTGGTTTTTCTAAGATAGGATAGTAAGTAGCTAATAATGTCTAAGATTTTCAACATTTTTTACGGACTATTGGGCAGGTGATCACTGATGGTAAGAGGTCAAAATATCTTCGCTATAATAATACCTATAACCTAATGATCCTCGACCATCCTCAATGACAGTATCTTTTTTATGGTATAGCGGACAATGAATTAAGTGGTTCTTCTATATGCTAAGAGAACAACGGTGCCCATGATCAACCGCGCCAACCGTGAATTGGTTGTGTGCCGGCCTTTTACGCCACTCAAGCAGCATTTTTAAAACCTCCCATGTCCTCACTCATAGCGCAACGCAGTTGAAGATCCGTTTCTAGTACAACTCCCATTTCACGTTGAGTATTCTGTGAACCGTATGTCCGTCAGCTTTTGCTTTAACGTGACTCTCCCACGTAGTTACGATAAATGAAGGTAAGTTAATAATAATCTTTTGAATTGCATGCGCTCTTTAAATGCAAAAAAAATGTACCTACCTATTATCATCGTACTAATTGGTCAAAGTCGATATTATCTTCTATAGAATGAAAGTCTACACCACTCAAGGCTGTCCAGGAGCGCGCTGAAATCTAAGCTGAATAAGCAAGAGACTCAGTGGGGCCCTGCAACCAAATGTACATATATTTATTGGAGTATCAAAGATCAGGTCTAGATAGAGGTCGCGTGGTAACAACAATGAGTGGACTATCTGATATAATTGCTGATAATAAAGACATCTTGGTGCCGCGTGAACCGCTCTTAAGGCGAATGCGCGAATTCTCGATTGAGAAAATTAACTTTTCTCTTGTTGCTTTTAGGGATCTATATTTAGCAAGCGTAGGTAATGTCTTTGTATCAGTATAACTATGTGTTTAGACATACATGAGTATTTGCCACGTCAAAGCCGTCGAAATGGCATCAACTGACGCTGCAAACTGCAACCATTTTTAAATGATATTGATGTTATTGCCGCGCGATATTTCTTAGATTTGTTCCATTACTATCTTTTACTTTTTGGGACATTTAGAAGTTGACTGCATATTGTACACAAATAATAATACAAATATTTTGCAATATTTTTATTAACGCTTCGGCGACTGATACTGCCAAATGGTGGTACTTTAGTCTGCCTAAATGGTGTATAATTGTTTTAAATGAGACCATCGATGGGGAAAAACAAAACGTTGTTACTAATGTCTCCTTAAGCTTGCTTCACACGGCACCAACGAGTGCCGTGTGCACACAGGCTTTTGCAAAGTTAAAATTATTGATTAATAATTTATTATTGACTCGATCAATTGGCTACGATTACAAAGATATCCGTTCGCACGTCACGTCCGATAAAAGGGTATTAGTATAATTGATTAATCCTCATTTGCCTACCAATCGTCGGTATATTATTATTTATAATTGTTAAAAAAATTGCGTCTGTTACGCTACGGGAAACATAACTTAAATTATTATAATTGACTATTGCGACACCTACCAATTATCATATATATTTATAATTTAAATAAAGCTCGAGTTTTTGTTGAGTTAATATTGTGATGATGGTACATAACATTGCTGTAAGATGGCGCGATATTAAATATTATAATTAAATATTCCTATTTTCTATAGTAACCGAGATGCGTTATTTTTTACGATAAAGTTAATAAAAATTAAGCTATAAACGTACACTGAACATTTGATGAAAAAAATAATAGTATTGAATAGAATAAGTTTTAAATTTGATTTTTTTTAAATTTTATATTAAACCAATGGAATTCTAATTTGAACACAAATTAAAATTATTAACTAAATTATGAATTAAAAATTAAGCAATTGTCTATAAATTGAGAAATTATTAGAAAAATTACATATTATATTGATTACATACACACTCATAATTGAATCTCCAACAACAACGGAAATCCTAATTCCATAATTAGTTAAGCAGGCATTCGAAGACAAGGTCGGTAGCGGCGAGCTTTCAATTTTTTCCTCAATTCGGCACAGCCGATGATCCCTGGCTAATTCGCAAAAACACGGCTTTGACCTCAGCGTCGCTCGCTTTGTAACGTGACCCGGCACGCCCATGGTTCGATTCCTGCCACGGCCGGGATTACACGGCGCCTGCGCCTGTCAACGTTGCTATGATCTATACGATTGCTCACTTGGCAACAGCGGTTGATAATTTGCCGACATTTTAAGCCATTGTTCGTTTGTGTTTTATAATATCAAGTAGGATTCATCGAATACCTGAACAGAACTTTCCTACCAATGTGAAAGTAAGTTCGTACGACTCGCGAGCTGCGATGTTAAGCATAATAATGGTAGGAATCCTGAAAACGCGCACTACTTTTAATTACGCCGCAGCGCCGCGCCACGCGGTGTGGCCGGCCCCGGCGTCAAATGTCAATTTAACAGCGGCCATTGCTAAAAGAAAAAAGGCACGCTCCTTTTTGCTCCCGCGCTTTTTCTGCGCGCGCTCGTAAAATGTGTTATTAATAGAGTAAAATTTCGGATTAGGTGGATATTAAATTGGAAACAAAGCAACGATTTAATTGGTACTTCGTGTCCGGACGCCGATATTTTGTTCCCAGCGTAATGTTGCTTTATTGTTTTCGGTTGTAAACCGTACCGCGTTCTCGGATTTTTCAATAAAACAATGAGCGTACGATTTCGCCGCGTTTTAATGATGTTTGTGTGCATCGAATATTACGTGCCGAAGGATAAGCTCTTTTCACTAGTCGCCTCGGAAATGGAGCAGTCTCAGTGTGCTGACAGTCATGGTTCTGTCTGTTCATCTTTCAAGTGAAATTTAGAATGCTAATTATTGTGTCTACATACCTGACCGCATAGAATAATCATGCAAGTATCGACTCCAACTCCCAGGAGAATCATAAATGAACAGGTAAATCATTACCTCGTCTCAACTGTAAGCTGTCTAAATTGTCATCGTAAATTTCATAATGTATGAATCATTTTGCTGCCTCGGCATTGGAGCCCGGAAGTTGCGAAGAAAACGATTTCTTAACGGTACCAGTATAAAGTCTTGTGAAACATAGAACTATGTACTTAAAATCTAAACACATTAAAATTCATTACCGCTTTTTTATGGTATAGCGGACAATGTAGCAGGTGAGTCTTCCTATATGGTAAGGGAACACCGCCGCCCATCACAAACCGTGCCACCGTCTGCGCATTGGTTGTGTTGCCAAATGTTTACGCCACTTAATCGGCATCTTTAAAAGCCTTCGATATCCTCACTCACTCAGCGAAGCATAGTAGAAACACCGTTTCAAGTACAACTACCATTTGGCGCTGTGTATTCTGTGAGCCCGAGGTATCACTTCGGACGAACCGGCCCAATAAATACGTCAGCATGACTCTTCTACGGGTGTAACCCTTTTATGAGCCTTTTAAGCTTTTTAATAACAATAAATAGGTAGATAGGTTGTGTATAGAATAGAAATTAAAAATGGTGGAAGTTGAATGGTTTTATTTCTCATAACATAAGTACAACTTTGTCATTAGGATTATAAGTTATTATGTGTTGTACTTACTCTAAATATACAATACTAAGTACCTAAGGACTTTACATTCGAAACTGGGTATCTCTGAATTAAGTTTGTACCATTTTAAACAAAAGCAATTTTAACATAATATTTATCCGTAAGTCGTGTTTGTGAAGATTCTATATATGTTATTATAGTTTGGTTTTTAAGGGTTATATGACCTCCTTAACAAAATCTCTCGTCAACGATGCCATGTTTTATTGTTATAATTTTTAATTGAAACAGACTGTTTAAAATATGTTCATCTATTACACAACATCAACATTGGAAGGATTTCACGCAGTAAGTACACAATTGTAACACACACAACAATAAAATTAGTGTTGCCCAAATGCAAGACTTAGGCTTGCGCCAATACTCCTGGTATGGATTTGGTCTTGGTATAGCGATCCCAGCCTTGGTCTTAGTATTAAGTCGTGCAATTACCTATTAGACTGTTGCTATTTATTAAAATTTACATCAGATTCAGAAAAACCTATCAGAATAGGAACATTTTGAGCTTGAATTAACATATCCATAGCAAACACCAACCAGATTAATAAATTTCTAAAGATTTAATGAGAATTTCCATATTTTACTGTCAGATTGAACTTGGGCAACACTTAATAAAATTAAGACTTATTTTAATTAATCAATTTACAACCCATAATCATTGTAAGGTAAATATTTTATCTCACTTATAGCTTAAGTTAAACATATGTACATTTTGAGGTAAACTAAACGGTCTATATGAAAACTTCACTGAAATCATTACGCCCTTACTTATAAACGCTTTCCTTGAAACAGTATCTTAAAAATACTGGGGACATTGACAAAATGAAAAGAAACTTGATATAGATCAATTCCTAGAGAGTTTTGAAGATTCTCATTTTGTCTTAGTCTAGTCTTAAGTCTTAGTCTTGCGCACATACACCTGGTATTTGTCTTGGTATAAGCGCTCCCAGTCTTGGTCTTGCTCTAGCAAGTCTTGAAATTACCTATTAAACTATTGATATTTATTAAAGTTTACTTCAGATCTTAGAAAAATCTATCAGAATAGGAACGTTTTGAAGTTCAACTAGCATAGCCATAGAAAACACCAGTCAGATTTATAAAATATGTCTAAAGATTTAATGAGAAATTCCAAAAATCACTGCCAAGAAAAATAACTGCAAGACGCGCGAGTCTTGCAGGCTTAGTCTTGTTCTTGCTCAAGTCTTACGCGGTCAGTCTTGGTCTTGCTAAAATTAGGCGGTCTTGGTCTTGCATTTAAGAAACACTAGTGTCTACGTGATCGTATGTGAAATAAATGACTTGACTTAGAGAATTATTATTTAAAACACGGTAGATAAACTAATTAAGTTAAGAGTTAATAGAAAAATCATATCTCCTGGACGAACAGAATTACGAAAGAATACCTCGGAAATCAGAAGCCTTTACGAAATAGCGATGAAAATCGTGTCGAAAGCTATAAACACGCTGCAATATCATGAAAATCCGATGGAATGGCGTTAAAACACTCAGATATGAGTGACTCATTGCTTCAATTCCCAATGAAAATTACACGTGCAATCGAACACAATTTGGCACTCTTCATTCGCGTTCATGGCTAATCGTAATCCACTAGGCGGTGTAGACATTACATGTAAATAAAAATGATTTTTTAACGGTATAGCGTCAATGGAGCGGTTGGCACTCCTATATGGTAAGAGAACAACACCGCCCATTTAAAACTGCAACACAGCCCGCGTTGGTTATGTTGTCGGCTTTTTACAGCGCTTAAGTGGCATTTTTAAGGGCCTTTGATATACTCACTCGCTCAGCGAAACAAAAGTGGAGTTTCAAGTACAATTACCGTTTCACGCTGAGTATTCTGTGGGCGCGCTGTATCAAACGGACGAGCCGGCATAAAAACATTCTTCCTCCCATACTTACTCGTACAATCTCGCGTTTATAATATTAGTGAGATAAGTAAGGGACAAGCTGAAAAGATCAAATTTTTTTACCAACAAACAACCTGTACTACCAGTGAAACATAATTTATCCGTTGCCATTTACTTTTTGTAATCGGATTTGCAAAAAGTGTTTACAACCATAACAGATACCGTCGCCCATGGACTACCAGTTACTGTTTTTATAAGTATTGCCAGTTAAGATTTAAAATTCATAGATGTCATAGGCAAGTAGATTTTAGTCTCCGCAAAGTTTGCTATTGTTATTTATTACATAATTTACTACGCGACATATTTTCTTCATATTTTGAACAAAGAGAATTTAATGATATAGTCTAAAAAAGTTTTTCAGTTAGCGCTGTCAGTTCAATCTATAGATAAATGGGTATAGAGGCTAAATCCCACCTAACACCTGGAAAGATGCTATTGTTTTGAGTTTCGGGACTATTTCGAGCGCGCACGAGCGCCAAACGCCCACGCACGGCGGGCGGCGATCGCGTGTCAAAGACCTAAGAAATAAACTCGCTTATCATCGCTTTCTCTGAAATTGCGGAAACAAAGAAATGTCAACTGTGAGACACGATTTCAACCGTATTTGTATAAGAAAAACCTACTAAAACATTATCTTTAACTTTATTTAAAAGGGCAGAATGCATATTTAGGCGTTCGAACAAGTATCACAATTCGATTATAGAACAATTAGTCAAAACAGTTAAAACAATTAGTAAAAACAGACAGGCAACGGATCTGGCGTATCGCTTCGATGGTAAGAGGCCATGGACAACGTTTTTTTGGAGTTTGAATTATAAATTCATGCTAATTCTAGGCATCCGCCCTACTTATAAACATATTAAATTAGAGTGTTCTGTCTTTTTACATAATCAAATGAAAATGAGCGCGTGAGCGATAGAATATTTAAAACGTTGTTTCAAATAGGACAACGATAATAAATAAAGTGATCATATTAAACAACATAAAAAGACAGCAACACAAGCAAAACTCGGATTGTGGCACGGTTGTTCATGAGCGGCGTTTTTTTTTTTTTGAAATAGTGACAGTGATACCTTACCCGTTTGGTCCGTCGCCCGCTATATAATAAAAAATAATACGGCATTCCTTGGAAAATGAACTATCCAACTCGTAAAGATTCAATTCAAAGCAAACTCAAGAGTTAAGAATATATTTTTGAAAGATTGCATCAGTTTTGTCTGTTATGACCTCATTACATATTTTAACATTTTATTTGTTATAGAAAACATGAATATTAACGTTTTTAAAATGCAAAAACACACCAAGATCTTGTTACGTGGAATTGACTGAGTCTTTAACGTTTCATTGTCTCACAATGAATATAAATTCCATATAAATGACGAATTTTGCAATTGACTTTTGGTGTAGCTATCACACCGACACGACTTACGATAGCCAATTGCACGATATTGTCACTTATACGTGAAAATACTTCAAATATTCTCTTCTGAATCGATATTGTGTAATCTTAATAGTAAAAACACAATAATAAAGCAACGTCCCGCCACGCGATGGAAAGACGATCTCACGAAGGTCGCGACCAACCGCTGGACCCAGATCGCTCAAGATCGTAACAGGTGGGCGTCTTTGGGGAGGCCTATGTCCAGCAGTGGACTTGAAAAGGCTGATGATGATGATGGATAAAGCATTGATATTCCATTACCTTGTGAGTTGTGGGTGGTTACTACTATTCAGTAGATATATTTATTCATAGATATAATTATACATAGATTTTTTTTAAAACTGGCAGGTTGTAAATTTCTTTTTCAAACGAATTTTAATGCGATATTCTGTGCTTAATGACTCTTTACTCGTCTAAAATAATCAATTACTACATCAACTACATATTGACACAATCCATTTTACACAGGAAAGCATTTATCATAATTCTTGGCTTGAAAAGTTAATCTTAAGGAAATAAACAACAATATTTATACGCTGAGAAATAATTTTCAGGGCCGTGCACATTTCCATTGAAACTACACGTGACGAATTTACAGCTATCGACTTTACTCTCATTGGTTAAAGCTTGAGAAAATATACTTTGAATGTTTATAATTACATATAAATAATTTAAATATGGGCTTTGGGGTATAATCAATTCAAGATATACTATCAATTTTTAAACAACAATAGAGAATATTGTTTGTTTATTCATTTGAATGTAAAAGTTCCGGAAACACTTTAAAAAATAGAGCGTAGCGTGGCCTTAAAAACCGGCAACGAACCCGTGACCGCGGCGATGGGCGGCTATGATCGGCGGAATACATATCTTTAGTTAGCCTTCTATCCGTTGGCCCAGAAGCGGCGTAAGGCGTAGGCGACGTGGGCCACCGCCTACAACTTCACGAAACCAGATGCCTCGCGCCTCAAAATTCTTTTATCAATAAATACAGGCTTCAATGCGAAAATGAAATAAAAAAAAAATAATATATTTTTCATTTTTATTAATCTCTTTTGCATTTTTTTGAATGAAAACTTGACAGAGTTAATTGTTTTTTTTAATTATTTCATAAAATCTATCCTCATATCGCCACAAACAGGGCCTCGCGAAATCTATCATACCCACATCAAGTTGATGTCTTGCCCCGCCAATACGTTTGCCTCTCCTGTTATATAAAAAACGGAAAACTCACAATTCGTCCGTAACAAAATATTAGTGTCAAGTTTTGTAGACGGAATAATGCACCCGCTGCGCACTGCAAGTTGTAAGAAAAGCAATCGAATTTAATATGATGAGTTCTTAAACGACACACTTGCTTGGGATTTGGATGTGAATGATTCGTAATACTTGAAAATTAAACTCGGCTAATTTGATTCGAATTTACTTCTATTTTCTATTAACAAATACCATTTGTCACTTGTTTAAATTATTAGCTGGATTATGTAGTTTCTATGCACGAAAGGGTAAATTAGCAACGTAATAATATGATATCTGATAAGATTGCTTGATATTTCATATACCTAATATTAAGTATAACATACTTATCTGTATGCAATAAGTAACCTACCAACTATTTGAAGCGTTATGTAATAACCATAAGAGTTTGTACTCTAGAACTACATTAGAGCACATTCGTTTGTTTTTTTCTCATAACTCTGTAGTCATAAATACGAATTATAATTAACTAACGTATCTAAGGATAAATAATAAATGTAATTTATGAAATATATGGCCATTTTGGCAGTTGCCATAGACTAGAAAATGCGCGGGAACTCGCATCGTGGTTATATATATTCACACTTTATGGTAGACACTTTTCACTGCACTTATTTCACCATGCGTTTGGTTGTATGTTTTCCTGTCGACTGAACGTTAGTTGGCACTACTGCAAATACACGCTTTTGTGTTCAACACAATCAACCGCGTGACGCGGCGTCAGAGCTGTTCTATCACCGCTGCCTATCGCGACTTGGTTTTTTGGATAATTGAAAGCGATTATCCACAGCTTAACAAAAATATCAAAGATCTGTAAAAGCCATAGATTAGTAAGAACCATAGACTTATTAACAAACATCTTGGCCTATGTCTTTATAAAGCATAGATTTACCAAATGACACTGAGAATAATTTAATCAAAACGAATCAATTTCAAATTAGTTTTAATCAATACTTTTTTGTTTCAATGCCGACCATAGACTTGAGTATGAGGTAAAATTATGAAAATGATTCTATTTTTCTACCACTCTCGATTGTAAACATGAGATTTGCAAATTCAATTCAATTTCACATGTACTAATTATGTCAGTCTAAAAATAAAACAAAATGGCTGGACAGTTAGATAAATCGACTGAATTTATTTACGATCTCTTTGTTGGAGTTTGATTAATTGTCCGCTGAACAATCCTTGGCTACGAATCGCGACTACACGTTGATGAGTCCACAATAATGTAATAAATGTATTTGCATAAGGATCTCTTGGCGCCATCGCAACAACGAGCGCGTCATGTTTTTACCGATTTTCTAAAATTGTAAATTTGGCGGATAAATGTGTAAAATTGGCAGCTATTAAAAATATACCCGTGGGAGAGCCACAATGAAGCGTATTCTAACACAACAATTGCGGATCCTCCGAAGTGATAACACGGGCTCACAGAATACTCAGCATGAAACGGTACTTGTACTGTGTCTCGCTGAGTTAGTGAGGATATCCGTGGACTTTAGAAAATGCCACGCGGCGTAAAGCCAGCAATACAACCAATGTGCAGACTGGGGCATGGTTATACATAAGCGTTCTCTTACGATATAAATGACCCAGCTCCTTCGTTGTCCGCTATACCATAAAAAATACCGTTCGGAAATATACATAATTTAAGAAAAGAGATATAAATAAGTGATGTCTGATAAATTGTAGCACGGTCCAAATGTCTACAAACCACAAGTACAATTTTCGCCATCTGACTTTGGATAACATCAAGATATGTTGTAAGAGGCTTCCATAGGGAGCTGTTTGGACTGATATCTGCTGCTCAATTTTACTATCGAACATCATGGCAGAATGCAGTTTCATCGCTTTCACCTCGATGTTTGTCCTTCCACAATGGAGCGTTTTTAAGGTATTTTGTGCCGCGCACCACCTCGGTTTAATCAGCTGCCAGCAGGGGTATTTCCAAACCAATACGGTGCGGGGACCTTCAATAAAAGAGCGTACAGCTTCCTTAAAGGCCAGCAGCGCACCTGCAGCTCTGGAAGGGCTAAGGGTGTCTATGGGCGAAGGATTGCTTACCCTAGGTGAGCCTCCTACTCGTGTACCACCAGTGTTATAAAAAAAACTTTTATAAAATTAAAACAAGCAAAACAATTTAAACTAATTGATATGTCAGTGGCGCGCCATTCTCAACTCAAGCATTTTCTCATTACTTATTGAAACCAACCAGGTCTAATTACATGTAAATAATTTTATGACCTAAATGATTATTATTATTAATGTTTGCAATGATATTATGATGATATTATAACATCTGATATAAAAAAATCTCGTGTCAAAATGTTAGTTACCATATTCTTCTAAAACAGCTCGATTGAATTTTATAAAATTTTATATGCATATTCAGTAGGTCTGAGAATCATTAATTTTTCATCCCTCTAAATGATAAGGTTTGTTCCTGCCAAACGTTTTTCTGTGTTGTTGCATTAATACCACACATGTAATTTAAAATTTTAACTCTTAGATCTTACTATCATCAACCCTGTTATTAAATGGGAGCATTTAAAAAAGAACGTATCCAACCTTTTTTTGCACCCACGGCCTGCAAGGGCTAGGGGTGTCCATGGGCGGATGACCGCTTATTTTAGATGGTGTACTATTCGTTTGCCACCGATTCCATAAAAAATAGCGATAGTAGATTATATTAATAATGCAAAACAACGATTGTCGGGGTCAGCTAGGCGATTTTAAATCAAACGCAATGGATTCAGCCGAATATGAAACAGATACGGAATATAGATTTAAAATGGTTTTTATATATTATTTTAGAAAGTTATCCACTAAACAAAGTTTATCAACATTACAAATGAGATACACATAGTGTATGCAACGAACAGGAATAGCATGTGACTAAAAATAGAAGAAATTCAGATAAGGCAATTAAAGTGCGACGGCCATGTTTTGATCTAAGTTTGATATGCTTGTTCGTGTAATCCGAGTTGATAACAGAGATAAGATATTAGAAAATTCAAATTAATATAATATACTTAATATAAAAATACCTTTAATTATCTTCCCGAGATAGTATTTATTGAAACATTTCTGTTTCAAATCGATAAAATAATAGATACTCTTTTGTAACTTGAAGCCAACGTTGATATTCGTTGAAGTTAACATACAGTTCAAGAACGCGCCTAATTTTCAGAACAGCCAAATTAAGTTATGTTCTAATTTTTGTATATATAGGAGACCCACCTGCTCCATTGTCCGCTATAGAATAATACAATATATCTATATCTAACGTCTATTATACGGTGTAGTACCTATACATAGATTGCTCATGGTACTGTGGACAACGAGCAGGCGATTCTCTTCTACGGTAAGAGATCGCCGCCGGCTATAGACAACCGCACCATAAGCCGCGCTTTGATGGTGTTTATAATTTTAAGGCCCTGCAGCACCCTCATTTAATTATCGAACGAGTACTGTTTTACTCTGGTATTCTGGATAGGGAATTACGTTCTATCAACACAGAGCATGCCCATTCTATCAAGCGTTAATTGTTTATGTCTTTTTGGAGACATTCCAAAAATTGAGAGTGCTTAACCCATTAAAACTTTACCCGTGGGAAAGCCATGTTAAAGCATATCCACCGGACGCACTAATTGGCTCGTCAGAAGTGATACCACGGGCTCACAGAATACTCAAAATGAAACGATAATTGTACAGTGTTTCGCTGAGTAAGGATATCAGAGGCTCTTTTAAAAAAATGCCACTTCAGTGACGTAAAAAGCCGGCAACACAACCAATGCGCTAACTGTGGCGCGGTTGTCTATGGGCGGCGGTGTTCTCTTATCATATAGGCGACCCACCTATTAAGTTGTCCGCTATACTATAAAAAAAATATCGCTAGCCTGCAATTCAACGATCAATTCTCCTCTGTAGTCAGAGGGGTGGAGAAGTATAAATCTGTCGTCTACCAGCTCTAGTGTCCTCTTGCCTTTTAACCCTATAGATTAGATTATAGATAGAACCCATAGATTATCTATATCCTAAGATTTGTTTCACGTCACGCCATAAACACGATTCACTATTCTCGACTTGAATATTAGCAATTACATTCCGAATTTTCCGAACACTCCGAATTTCCTGTTTCTTCTTTTAATATCTTTCACTCAACTGCTGATCATTAGAATAATAAAAAGCCAAGAAATCGCACAGCTACGCCTTCTTTAAAAGTTCCTTCAAAAAACTGCATTTTAAAAAATCTTAATGTGTTAATACACATTAAGATTTTATAAATCTATACTAATGTATAGATCTATCAGTTCAACGTGTCATTCTAATTTATTATATTGTAAATCGCAAATACTAGTAATGCATAGCTTCCTTATTAGAAAATCTTAATCTATTACTGGAGATCTGAGTCTTGTGCCTACTATCTGATTGTTTGTCAAGTGAATACATTTTTTTCTTTCCTTCTAATGTAATTTATTTAACATTCAATAAAGTCTATTTCATCCTCATTTGTAATCCATTGAAAAACACTAAATTCTATAAGATAATTCTTATAGAATTTACTATTTACTATTCAGATTACAAATAGATTAAACTAGGATCAAACGCATGAAAAACCACGACTTCTTTGGAAGAGGTTTAACGCTAACGATTTGTTACAAAATACTAAATAAAAAATATATTTAGTTATCCATTTCTTTTAAAAATAATAATAAAGAGTTAAATAATTTTTCTTACTCATTCAGGACCCTAAACAAAATTACAACATTTTGGAAACATATATTATATACCTACATTAAAAATATATATAAATTTGTCTTCCCATATTATTATTATGTAATTTATATTTGACAAGCCGCAATTCAACTGTGCCAGAAGTGTCTATGTTTACAGTATGTCAGCTGACGGGTTTATTGATCGCCACACTACCCTTCCCTTTGATTTCATACACAAAACTAAATTTTAAATAATACTTAAATTATTTATTTATACACTAATTCTAATGTAAAAAATAAAACTAGATCTCTGTATAATCAACTACATCCTTAATATGGTCTTAACATTTTATCATTAGCCAATATTTAGTATTAATTAATTTTAACAATTAAGAATCACACGAAATCTATAAATCAAGCACACGGAGTGCATACAGCATGAAATTTAACACAATACCTAAAATTATGGAATACGAACTTACCTATGCGTTTGTTGAGATGCGGCGTGCCTCTGCCGTGTTCCTCTTCATCCACGTCCACGTCGAAGGAGAATGGAAAACTTTTCGTCGAACCGACGAAGCCTGCTGCCATGGCAACAAGAGATTTCTCCAAACACTCTTCGACGACACGGCCTCTTCGTTGCGTGCAAGTGCGACACTGCCGTAGCTATACGTAGGTACGTCAAGCTCATTGTGAAAAAGGATGCTATCTTTACGATTAATTCCAGTTGCCTCGCTTTACGAATCAATTATCCAATGTTAGCTCGTGTAATCATCACAATAATATATTATGCTATGAATATAATTAAATATAAACGAGATTGTTTTTGCGAATTTAATTTGTTATATATATAATTTTCTTTAATTAGGATATACCCTAGTGAGATTTATATTTCCATTAATGTTACATTAGCAACATTAAATATAAGCTGCATAAAAATCCGAAAATACAATGACAGCCCAAATCGAGATGCTGTTGTCCATGGGCAGCGGGCCCTTGTCAATTATTCACCTCAAATATTAAATTAATTAAACAGTTGAATTAACGCCTTAGATTTCTAACCAATGTTTTCCTGCGTTAAATGTCTCATGTAATAACATCAGGCGAATTTTAAGTGGTAACAAACTTAAAATAGATTTTTCCTTCAAGGTAAAATTAAATATATTTCAATTGTGTAAATGACAGCTTAAAAATGGTACAAATTTGAAGTAGGGGGTAGAATATAATTATTTCTTGTTAAAATATAAAGCATTGGTAACTTATATAATAGAAATGAGAAACAAATATTTAATGAACTGTTTATTACCTAATACAGTGGCTTATTAGCCATTAAATTTATTGAATTTACTTCTTAGCAGGAGCCTGCTCATCAATTGGGTCTAACTTAGGATCTTCAAATTTAAAGCTAGGAAATGCTGTCATGTCTACACCAGATCCTCCTCCATATTGCCTTTCCAGCTTCTCCAGCTCATTTTTTAGTTCCCGTTCAACATTAGGGCTAGCATCTACTAGTTTTCCACCTCTGTAAGAAAGATTCAAGTAACTAATCCAGTTTATAAAGATACTATCAATGCCATAAATATCTTAAATTAAGAAATAACAATGTGTTATCAAGAACCATTGAATACAAAATTATTTATATATTTTATAAAAGAAATCCTGGAAAATGGCTTGCATTAAATCATCACAGACATTTAGAAATATATTTCCCTAATTATCTTTATGTAGTAATGACATATTAGTGCATTATAAGCAATAAAAAAGGTTACACAATCACTTCAATAATATTAATTTAATGTGAAATACAGTCTTACAGTTACGAAATTACTACAGTGAATAAAAAGATATATATACTACATAGCTGGCTTAATATAAGCTTTCTTGAGTAAATATTTTAAATGAAAAGCAAAATTATCAAAATTTAAAATAAACTTACGAGCTCTTCTGTTTATATTCTCTAATTTTGTCTAAAAAGAGCTGTTGAATGGGATCAGCCGCTTTTGAGGCTGCTGCAAGGTTTCTGGTGACCACGACAGATGCGCAGACAACACGAAGACTACCGAATATAGGAGAAGGGATCATCTAAAACCAATATTCCTAAGCTTCAACTAACATTACATAACTAATAAAGTCAGTCAATATTTAAAATACGCAACATATAGTGTAATAAATATCACAATATTTTAGTAAAATAAAGCTACATAATATAAATTTAATTTTATTAAAAAACACACCTTTATGTTCTAATATAATTTCAGTAAATTACGGCCGTCGAAAGGTATTATCAGCTGATGCCTGACAGCCACACAGATGGCGATGTGACAGCGATTAATCGAAAATTCAATAAGTAGTATTTAATCGATTTAGCGAAACGATTATAAAACTTGAAAATCCACTAAATTCGACTAATTGAATAGATTGAATGATTTTAGCGATAGATATTACTGTCAGTTAAAAGAATAATTATTAAAAAATTCGTGAGATGGCTCTTTGCATATCCGAATCTTTATTGATCACGACTTTCACTCAATAACTGTGCTGTAAATCGTGGGATATTCAGTTCCTTATGAGTGCTTATTTCTTCCTTACTCTTTTATAGAGTTAGATCTTTTAGTTTGAAACCATGATATTTTGTGAATCGATGATCGATGCAGTAGGTTATGAATCGAACAAATTTAAATTTAAAAATCAAATTTTTGCGGAAACAATCAAGCTACACAATCGGCACAGATGATATTACAACGAAATTGACACTAGATAGATCGTATAAATAAAAAAGATTTACAGATACTAATTGATAACAATGTAATTTTTTATGAAAAATTTGCACTCACTCTATATATATCACCGTCTTGCTAACATGAATTTCTTACACCAAAAACGAGATAAAACCTGAGAAAAGATAGAAAATATTTAGGTTGCTTTAGTTCCCAGTGAACTAGCAGCTGGCCAACCACCAAGGCCACTTCGGAAATACCTCCTCAAAGGACAATAATATAAACTCAGATGGTAGGGTTCGGCGTAGGGACCGCGAAAACAGCAAAAAGTCAGTTAAAAATATTGACTTGGTGAAAACGACGAGTTCTTCATAAAAACAAATTGCTATAGTCTGTGGTATAAATTGCTTAATGAGTAGTATTCATTAATTGGCGCCGTTAAGTCGAGTTATTTTTTCTATTTTTTTCAAAATTTTAACTTAAAGATGGAAAATAAAGATTTTCTTAAATTGAAAAGAAGGGAAGACATCGTTGAAGACGTTTCACACATAGGGAAAAAGCTTTTAGATTTATCCGCAGATGTTATAAGACTTAGCGTAAGTTCTAGAGCCGAGAACTATATAATCCATAATTATAATTAAGTTATTTTATTTTTATCAATTATATTTATTTTATATAATTAACACATAAATTGCTGGTTCCATTATAAACAAATGTAATTAACTTATAGGTTTCCCAAGATGCAAAATATAGGGACGCTCGTGAACAGTTGAAACAAATGGAAGCTGTCCTTGAGCGACAGCAACAAAAGATGGTGGAACTCCAATTGCAGAATGAAACTCTATCCGCACAGTACCAAGAGGAGTTGCGGCAGCGATCTGAGGTTCTGAAAAGGTAAGTTTTTCTTAATTTTTCCCTTTGTTTTGTAAATATTTCTATAACTTATTATCGAATAATATTTTAGATTTTATTGACAGCATAATATATGACGCCATTTTGTGTTGATCAATTGAGATGTAGTTAAAAAACAAAGCAATAAAAATATCTTCATTTTACCAGTATTCAGTATAATTTACTTTTATTTTAATTTATGTACTGTTTATATTTTCTTTCATGGGAGAGCCATGCTGAAGCAAATGCTGACGCACTCGTCGGAAGTGATACCACGGGTTCATAGAATACTCAGCGTGAAACGGTACTTGTACTATGTTTCGCAGCGCAAGTGTGGACATCTCAGTCCCTTAAAAGTGCCGCTTAAGCGGCGTAAAAAGCCGGCAACACAATCAATGCGCGAACTGTGGCGAGGTTGTTCATGGGCGGCGGTGTTCTTACCATATTGGAGACCCACCTGCTCCGTTGTCCGCTATAGAATAAAAAAAATTGTAATTGTGTTCCGATCGGAACTTAGTTATGACCCAATCTAACGCTTATTATTGCTTAGAGTTGAAATGACAAGAGAAATGAGTGCTATGTGCGAAGCAAGCAGTGACTGCCTGAAACAAACGCTGTTAAGGTGCGAAGCCGAGAAGGCGACGATTTGTGAAATTATTAGCGAAGTGATTCGGAACGCTCAAGAGCAGGAGCAGGAACAAAAGCGGATTGAAGAAAATTACCGGCAAAATTTATCAAGCTTTCAGGAGAAAGGTTATTTACAATTATTGTACCTCATAATATTAGATATAGCAAAACATACGATGTAGGTTTAACCAAATTTTTTTTATACTGTAGACATATGTGAGCATTAGTGTTGCCCAAATGCAAGATTTAGTCTTGGTCTTGGTACTTCGGTCCCGGTCTTGGTCTTGAAGCAAGAGTCTCGCAAGTATTGAAATTACTTATTAGACTATTGATATTTATTGAAGTTTAAAGAATAGGAACATTTTGGGGTTGAATTAGCACACAAACCAGATTTATAAAATATGTCTAAGATTTGATCAAAAATCACTGCCAAAAAAATAGCTGCAAGACGCAAGAGTAGGTTTAGTCTTGTTATTGCTCAAATCTTACACGGTCAGTCTTGGTCTTGCTAAAATTAGGCGGTCTTGGTCTTGGTCTTGCATTTGGACCACACTAGTGAGCATACGTCGCGGAGTCTGCCGATCAAAATAATTTTGTGCTAAATTTATTCGAGTATTTCGTACTAAACGGTCCTCGAAATGGTCTTCTGTTTCGAGAGATCCGCGAAACGAAAAAGGTTTATGCTACTGTTAAACCATATACCATTTTACCTTATAAATATAATTTTGCTTTATAAAATTATAATACCCTATAAAATGATAATCTATACTAATATTATAAAGAGGTAAACTTTGTGTGTTTGCTTCTTATGGTGTAGCGGGCATCGGGGCAGACGGATCTCATTGATGGTAAGTGATCACCGCTGCCCATGGACAACCGCGCCACAAAACGCTACGATATAAACCTAGTAATTTCTTTTCCGATGCTAATGTTATATTGAATTGACAGAAATATTTGTATGTAATATATTATTAATTTATTATTTATATAATTAGTATGTTTATGTAAATTAATTGATAACTTTGAATCCCAAGCCAAGGCGAATGAAGAGCATCACAATCACATGATGGAACGCGTGAAGCAAGTCTCACAAGCAACCATCGATAAGACTGAAGCTGAGCTGAACGACATTAAAGTTAGGCTCGCAAATGTCACTTCTCAATTAGCCAAGGTAACTCTTGTGATCAATTTTCAAATTGATCAAATTATGCAAGGATCCTAAAGTATCGTTTTGTTTTTGTTTTCCCACAATGAACGCCAGATGACAGTAACTTTGTCATCACTCATCACTATTAGGACATATATTTATGTATGCAATTGGAAAAAGCCATCTTGATTCTCTTGGGTTCACTTACTCGAAATGTAGCTTTTGTACTAGTGGTTTCTGTCTTCCTTTCCTCTAACCGATAGATACAGAGGCCAAAAAGGCTCTAGAATTCTATAAACGCTTTTTTCATTATTGTTAGCGGCCAGCACATACAATTCACCACAGAAACTGGCTGATTGAGTCAAATGAGTTATTTTGTGTTTATTGTATTTTTGTTGTCTATTGAAAATATTGATAGTATAGAGACTTATACAACGGAGATGGTTATCTAAATCTGGTAAACTTCGCAATTGAGAGCCTCTTAGCTTGTTTTTTTGCTTTGTGAATTAGCAAAACCTGTATCCGATGCCTGGACATTAAATTTGATTTATAATTTTAATTGGATTTATAATTTATTCGGTCTCTGAAAGAATTTGACAGTGGCCGGGCAAGTGTCGTACCCGTGGATGATGCGCGGTGAAACTTGGATGGTACCATTCTAAAACGTAATATTCGAACCCACGGGGACACAGAATGCTCATCGTGAGATGTTATGTATTGTACTTGAAACAGTGCTTCTACTGGATTTCACTGAGTTAGTGAGGATATCGGAGGCCCTTAAAATACCGCTTAATTTGCGGCAAAAGCAAACAACACAACCAATGCTCGGTCTGAGGCGCGGTTGCCCATGGGCGGCGGTGTTTTCGTAGCATTTAGGAGACACATCTGCTATGTTGTCCGCTATACCATAAAAAAAATGTTCAACACTATCAACTAGGGTTATTGTTGTCATATCAGTAGGTATTGGGAAGTTGTTGAAATTTAGTTTCTTGGTTATTTGAGAGTTGGGTGTTCGTATCAATGGTATGTTGAAGGTTTATTGTTGTCTGTGCTTTATTTTGGGGTATGTTTGGCTCAATTGGATTGAACTCAATGGGGCACAAAGGATATATTCCTGCAGATCTAAAACCAATTGCTGCTTTATATATTGAATTTCAAATATTAAATTTTTTCCTACACATTAGAACCGTTGCGTTCGGGTTTATTGATTTTACGTATATGTGTGTGCGCATTTAAATACGTCGATAATTTAATTAATGAGGATGAGGATTAATGTTGCATAATTAATGAGGACCTAGACTTCCTACATATAATAATTGTGAGATATTGTTATACTCAGTTCAGAGATCGCTTATACTAACTACACGATTGACTTCAACCAAATGTTTTTGGGGTACTTTTAACCATTGTTAAAAGTATCCGTAATATCATCATATCAATAACCTTTGTGATATTATTGCTCACAGCAAATACAACACGAAGAGAAAGCCAAATTGAAGATTATAAGTGAATTTAATAATCAATTAGAAACCGACAAGAGTGCCTTACAAAATACGAAAAAATCGTAAGTACATACTGTATCACTTAAGGTTTTATGTATTACAAAATTGGTCATAAAATTATTGCCTCTAAAATCCGTCATTTTGAAGATCAACACATCGGTGCTACGGCACGTTAGCAAATGGATTCATTTCCATGTGGTTTAGGTAAAACTCAAAATACCTTGAAAAATTGCCAGGATCGTGCCTTTATGAGAAGGATGAACTCAACGGACAAAACAGTTAGGCGAAATAACACGTGGATTGGGCAATGCGCTTTAGAAAAAGATGCTAATCCATCACTTATACCAGTACAGTTAGCTATTTACATTTTTTGTTTTGAATTTAGCCATAGACATTGTTTTGCCGACTTAGTCGCTTAAGCGGAATAACTGAACATGCTTCCGGTATATTCATTCACTCAACGAAATAGACCAAGTTATGTTTCACGATGGTAAACTGTGAGTCCATATATTCATAAATATAAATAAATGAAAGTAGGAATCGGCGAAATACGGTAACAGTTAGAAATTAACGAGGACGCAAAGTAAACTGTACAAGATACCACAATGGAGTTTCAACAGCGTGAAAATTGTTGAAAATTTGTTAAATTTTTTGATCGTTATTACATTTTTAGTTTGAAAGAAGTCACTGAAGCCAATATTGAGTTAAAGAAAGCTCTAAATAATCAAGAGGTGATCATCAAAAGTCTCCTCGAACAGAAGAATACACTTCTGGAATGTGAGAAGATCAGCGGTTCGGTTCGCTCCGAAATGCTTACTAAAAACTTAAAGGTACGCGATCCATCCTATATTAGTCACATTACACTACTAAAGTGATCGTAATGAATTAAATGAAAATCAACTTGGATTTATTATATCGACTTATACTTACATAACATAAATGAAAGTCGTAGAAAGTGTATAAAACTTCTTAAGCAACAGGTGGAGCAGGTTATGACGATAGCTAAAGAGAGGGTGAACAAGATGGATCAATTGGAGGTTTCGCTTAAGGTATGGTTTCATTTTTTAATTCACAAATTGTCACCAGTGAGAGAGCCAAATTGAAGCATATGCGAACGCATAAATAAATAATTGGATCGGTTCGTCCGAAGTGATACCACGGTCTCACAGAATACTCAACGTGAAACGGTACTTGTACTGTGAGTGAGTGAGGATATCGGAGGCACTTAAAAATTCTGCTTCAGTGGCGTAAAAAGCCGGCAACACAACCAATGCGTAGACTGTAGCGCGGTTGTCCATGGGCGGCAGTATTCTCTTACCATATAGGAGACCCACCTGCTCCGTTGTCCACTATACTATAAAAAAATATCAGGTTCCAGAGAAGTCTTCAGTCATTGCTCCTTCGCCAAAATTCACAAAACAAATCCAGCTCCGGCCACGGACCAAGAAACAACCACGTCGAGAGTTCGATTTGCCTATTGAAGATGACAACAATCAGAATGTAAGATCAAAGTCGTTTTAAATCCTTTTTATTATAAAACAGAGCGTCGTGGCCGAGAGGTCTTTAATAAATTAAATTTTTATAATTTATTAAATTAAAAAAAAAATAAATTTATTAAATTAAATTTAATTTAAAAATTTATGCCATGCCCAGTCAGGATATCTATACATGTGAAAATGAATTGCTGTTCGTTAGTCTCGCTAAAATTCGAGAGCGGCTGAACGAATTTATCTTATCTTGCTACTTAAATGTTCGTGAACATCTAGGAAAGATTTAAAAGGTGAGAAAAAATAGAATAATTTTCGAGAAAACCCTCAAAATAGCCCTTTTCTATATTTGTAATTACCGCTGCTTAAAGTTCAAATTCGCGTTTCATCTTATTAAATAGATGATGCTCAAATCTTATGACTGCGTTCAGACAGATTAAATTAACAACTGAAGTAAGCTAAAATTAAGTATCTCGGAGCCGATAAAATAATCAGACAGATTAATAATTAAGTTTCTCGAAGCAGACTATTATTTATGTACCATGAATTAAAAAGAGAGCCGTGTTAATTATACTACTTATAACTCAAGAAAGGCTGAACTGATATGACGGTTGCCGTTCTGCAGTTTTACTAACAGAGTCCGGCCGCTTTATATTAAAACAATCTGAATTGGAAGAAAAAAAGTGACCGATTCCTTTTGTTTCCATTTCAACATAGACTTGAGTTTTAGTATTTTGTTTCAATATAAATTCATAAAATACTTTCAAGTACTTGTTGATACAACTGTTATTAATGTTGCGGCAGATCACCACCGTCCATTGACAACAGCCCCACAAACTGCGTATTGTTGTCGGATGCATGTGTTGTCGGATTTTCATGCCGCTTAGATGGGAGCTTGATGGGGCCCCAGTACTGTCATTCACTCAGCGACACACATACTGTAGAATAGGTCTCCCAAATAAATAAGTTTATAAATTAATTTCAGATTCACAAACTGTCAGACACATTGAGAGCTATTCAGTATTCAGTACGACCTTCTGAATATAAACGACGCCGGTTTCTACCACCGCCCGAAAAGGTATCTAAAAATTCTTTTTTACTTCAAAAACAGCTTTCCTGGACATATGGAGTATCGAATATTCAAATTGTTTCCGATATAACATATAAAAATTAAGTTACGTATGTTGACTAACGGGGTCGGATCTAAGGAGAACAGTTAAGAAATTTCGCTGAATAAACGCCCAAGAGCTTTCTTGGACAACTACTAATATGAGGATGTAATTTATAAATATAAAATTATTTTTGTCGCTAAAAATTTCTTAAATATACATACAAGGCTTCTAGCCAGGAGACATGTCTTCCTTAACGGTGTTTTACTAACTAACAATAATATAAAAGATTACTCTGTGTAATTACTGTTTCCTTTAAAGGGCAATATAGACGTTTTTTACAATAAGCTTCCTAATACACTTCAAAAATTCTACATCATGTATAGAGGCGTGTTACCAAATATCAGCTTACGTAGAGGATAGATGAAGCTGGGACGGAACTTGCTCCAAAAATTTAAATTTACATCTAACAGAGCTAGAAAATTCCTTATAATTATATTTTACTACAAGTTTATCTAGTTTCCATGTGTTATATTTAATAAAATTTCGTATGTTTTTACGTGTCCAAATCCTTATGGAGATCAACTATATAAAATAATATTTAAAAACTTTTTTAAAGGCACCGAACGAGCCAGCGGCCGCGAACAAGCCGAACAAGTATTTTAAATCCAAACAACCACGTATTAACAACCAATCCCACAAAAAGTGAATCGAACTACATACATATTACATATTATAGTTACTTTCTTTTTCATATTTAGTTTTAAAAATCCGAAAAATCGATATTTAAGTTTTTTTACCTATATACAAAGAATCAAATATATACAAAGATGACTTTATGAGTTACTTCCTTACAAAATCGATGTATAGATTAACACAAGTGTTGACATAATTTTTCATCTGGCAAAATACATGTAAACACGTAATTTTTGTGATTTTATTTAAAAAAACAAAGAAGATAACTTCCGTTCCATATTCACTAAAATTTGTCTATCCAGGGCCGAACAGGTGAGTGAGCGCGCTCAAGTCGCCGATAGCTTCATGCCCATCTCTCCACACCTAAATAAAGTTAAAAAAATATTTCAATCATATTGTTCCATTAGATAAAACGCAATTCACATTTGTATTCCAAAAAATCGAAAATTATTTTAACCATCTTATCTTAAGCTATTTTAAAATCAGATAATTTTTCAAAGAGCTCTGTCTGGGACGGCATTGTTTCAATTGGCATGAAGACATGCCTTGACATGTCTTCAGGCATGAAGACTGGCTGCATTGAATGAGAAAGAGGCGTGAACAGATATCCATATCGGATACCTGTAATTGATTTCCCGCATGATATAAGGCGTCCGCTCGTGCGCCGGCGCATTCATCCACTCGTTGATGTTGAACGCAACCGTGCAGTAGCCCTGCTTCTCCAGAATATCGACGATCAGCCGAAAGGTGCCGCGGAGGCGGTTGCTGTTCATCGAGAAGCAACCGTAGTTGAAGTTCATTATGCATATTCTGAAACGAAACTCACATTACATCTTTCTTCATATATTCGTAGTGCTGGTATATTTACATTTAGAGATCTTACACGATGGCTCCTAGTGGTATATTCAAACTCTCTATCGGCACTTTGTCGTCACTGCTGAGCCCCGGTTGCTTCAAAGGCAGACCATTCTTTAGACACAGAACAATATCTGAAAATAATAAGTATATAAGATAAAGTCTTTATTTCATTCAATTATAAACTACTAAAATCAGATCGTTTCTTATATGAAGGAACGTTTTTACATCAACGAGTGTGACAGAACATTTAAGACGTTTCAGATAGTACCATGCTAAGACCATTAACTTTCGACGAAATCAGCGACTTTCAAAACACACCAGCAACAATTCCATTAGGCAGCGAGACATTTCTAACTGCGTAGTCCTGGCCACCCAAGCCTCGCGCCAAGCACTTCTCCAACTCCGCACTCACCGCATGCACCGGATAAGCGTTACGCCCTTTCTCCAGAATCTCCTTCGGCAGAGTATACCTGTCGCTGTGGAAGGCGCGTACCGCTTCGTATAAGGTCAGTAACTGTAATATAACATGGCTTTAATGAAAATATATTTTTCTTCATCTCATTTCATATATTATTTGTAAGAGCGGGATAACACCGCAATGAGATTACAAATATTCAGTTAATTGCATTGTTGTACATGTGATATTTGTGAGCGCTACTTCAACAGCGCCGACCACTATCCTAACCCACTGGTGTCTTACAGCGCCACCTATTATCACGTTCTACACGAGCGAGATGATCAAATCATAAGAGCAAACAACAAGCTGATAGCCGAGAGAAAAATAACAAACTGGTAAAGATGGTAGGGTTCTCTGTAGGGACCATGCTAATGGAAACAGAGGCGAGGACTTTACTATGTCGCCAGACTCAATCCGATGAGCTTCTGACCAAGACGAGGTTCGTGACTCGTAGGAGACGCCTTCGCGCTAGTCGCAGCTAAAAATAAAATTCACGCCCTAAAGGCCATGTTAAGCTGTAAAGGTCGTATGGCCGGCAGCAAATAGCCATTTCAAAAAAAAATAATATTATTTATTAAGTTAAAAAATCTACCTCCTCTTTTTATCATAATGTAAATAAAATATGGAATAAACTACAGATAAAAACTTTATGAGAATTTGAAAATTTTCACCTGTATGTAATCCAAGTCATTTTTTTCCCTAATGAAATAGCTTCCTAAAAATTCGTTAGAGAAGACTTTTGTTAGTAATTTCTCTTCATATATTCCCAGAGACGCCAATTCCAGGCATACTTTTGCCCAGGGCAGTGCTGTGCTGTAGGCATTTAATATAGGGTTCATTGAGATTTGTGCTCGAATTCCTTCCCACTGCTCCCCTTTGGGTGTATAGTTGTTGTTCGCAAGGCAGTTGATAAACCCAAACAGTATGTTCGTCCGTGCATTCGACAATGTCTCCGCATTTCCAGTGGCTTGGAAGCATAGATACTCGATGAGCGACAGATTTGTGTGAGCCTGAAATAATTATTTAACATTTATGGAACAGACAAAAATACATTATTAAAATAAATACAAAAAGAGAAATGAAAAGACGGTTCTGTAGTGTTATATACAGAGTTCAAATTAACAATTTCCTAAGTATATTAAGGTTTTACTTACAATTCTTGACAAAACCCTAGCTACCAAAAGCCCTTTTTCAAATGGCACATTATTATTTATCACATATCCGGCGATTGCATCCATCAATTCCTGATGATAGTACTCTGGATGCTTCTCCAAAATTCTTCCCTTTAACTTTGCAGCCGTTCTCAGCACATCTTCAAATGATAACTTATTGACCCGTTCAGATAAAATATCACAGCAAATGTGTAATAACTGTACTCTCGTTGGATATACATCTTCAGTACAATTTACATCACACAGAGACCAAATAATAGATCTTGCAAGATTTGCATCAATTGCCTGATCATGTAAGAGAAGTCCAGTAACAATATTATTGATGCATCTGTCTGGTAAATCATGAGAACAAGAATACATAAGCATATCCCGGAGTAGGGGTAGATCCTGATTGTCCAATTCTAATGGAAGATGGATTTGAAAAGCAAGGGGCAGTGCCAGTCTAAGTGCATCAACTAAATGATTTTTGGAATCAAATCTTGATAGTATAAAGTCTAGAAACATAATTTGCCTGATACTAATCATATTTATGTTATATCTGACTAATTGTAGCAGAGTTTGAACAAGAAGAGAGTCAACAGGAACTTGAAGGTAAGAAAGAACTTTTATAGCCTCAATTGTTTCATTCAACTCCAACGAGCGAGCATGTCTTTTAAAATTTTGACAAAGAACTGTAAATCCCGGGTCTTTTATTAGCATCTCTGGATCATTACTGTGAAAGAAACAAAATTCTTTGTTAATTCTTTAATACATATAAAAAATAAAAATGAATTCATGATTGTTGATTACTATACTTGTAACAATATCCAACAATAATTATATATTAATAATATTAGATAATGATACCAAATTTTATTAAAATTGGTATAAGAGTGTTACCACTACTTGTTCAAATTACCTAATGGATTTTTGTAATTCAAATAATTTTCGTAGAGCTTGCAACATGTGCTTATGCGTTAGTGAACCCAAGTTATTCTGAACAGCAGCCAAAACTTCAGCTGCACTAGGAGCAGATTTGATGCTTATCATCAATGCATCTGAAGGCTTTGATATAGTCAACTCGGAAACTGAGAAATAATAATTACTATAGAAAATTTTGAATATAGTCTGAAGAAATATTAAAAATCTTAACATAAAATTAGAAGTTTTAAATTTCTTACTGCTAGATGAAAGACTGGAACGTAGGGTTGTGTTACTAATGGGACGATTTCTGAGAACATTACGCCACATATTCTTCAGAAGAAGTGTCATTTTGTCTATAAAAATCAGAACTTGATCTTAATATGCAAACTGAATTATAGTTTCCTTCAGTATTTATTACATTTCTTGAGGTTAGGAAAAATTATAGAATTGCTTTTTATTCTGTAAATCTGGAAACCTTACCTAGTACTTCAATAGATGCTTCATATGATTTAAATAAGTATATTTATTTTTTATTCTTCTCGTAAAAATGAATTAAATACGATCAATTTGATTATATACGAATATATTTTATAATATAGTAACCTATGTAAACAATATATTTTTCGAAATATGAATTACAAGTGCCTCCTTTTCGTTCTTTTTTTTTGACTTGTACGTTTCAAAACCAAAACAAACCGCTGATAGTTTTTTTCTAGGCATTGGGTCAGTAACCAAAAAACCCACAGGTAAAATGTATAAACTTTACACTTAACATTATTAATATCCCTACATCATTTCAATCGTGATTCATGTATATTATACAGAGCAATGCTTTTCTTTTCCGGGTTTTAATCTTATTTAAGAGTAAAGAGAGTGCTGCAGCTGTATTGAATATTGTTACAGAATAATATAATAAGGTGAATGCTTGAACTATTTGACTTTGAGTATTATCCTTCTTCTATCAAAATTTAAGTCATAACATATATGAATAATTAAAACTAAACTACTAGAATTAAAATAAAATACTAAAATTAAAACTACTAGATCTTCAATTTAAATTTAATCCAATTGTGTTTTATTCTATATGAATAATTAAATTCATTAATACAAATTCCATTAGTAAATCTGTAAAATGACTTCTGAAACAGTTGTAAGTGTGAGATCCGACCGTGAAATACATAAAACGTTGATAACACCCGGAGATTTTTCCGTTGTTGCATATGAAGATTCCCGGTGTAAAATTGCTATAAGCGAAATACAAAGTAAAAATGATAATGGACAATGTGAAATTGAAGATGAATGCATTATACTTAGTCCCTCTTTCGACGGGACTGTTGTTATTGGTGATATGGACAACTTCATTGATAAAGATCTTGAATTGGTTCTCCAACAAATGTGTTGTGGGGAAACATGTGTGGCCACTATTGTTTATAGAAATAATAACAATGAGCTTGTAAAGGAGATTTCCTGTAAAATACATTTAATGGATATTACTGAAGAGCAATTGATAAGTGATTGGAGTTGGAACAGATTATATGAAGCATCTATTTATCATAAAGAGAGAGGAGTGCAATTGATTAAAGAAAAAAAAATAGTTGATGGTTTCAGAAGATTTAATAAAGCTTTAAAGATGTTAGTAGCCATAGAACCTATAGATCCAGATCTTATACCTGAGGAGCAAGTAAAGGAAATGATATATTTAAGGGTATATTTTCATTAAATATTCCTTTTTCTACAAGCTGTAGTTATATCGTTTAAGATAATATTTATGTATGTTTATTTTTATTAAATGTACTAATATAATTTAACAAGTATTCATCTTTTTGTAGGTAAAATTATACAACAATCTAGCCCACTGTCAACTTCAGTTTGATGAATACGAAGCAGCTTTAGAACTTTGTAATTTAGCATTAAAGCATGATTCTGAGAATGTTAAGTCTCTTTATCGAAGGTGTATATCTTATGCAGGTTTGAAAATGTATAGTGAAGCATGGGACGACATACAACATGTGCTACAAATAGATCCAAGTGATAATGCTGTAAAACTAAAAGCTGCAGAATTAAAACTTATTATAGCAAAGATAAATGAAAATTACTGTAATGTTATTAAGAAAATGTTTATATCATAAATTTTGTAATGGCATGGCATTTAAAAGAACAAGTTAAAAACATGCTGTACAATTTCTCTTGATTATTTCTCTGTGTATTCAGTCGAGTTCTTCTTCTTCTTCTTCTTCATCAGCCCATTCAAGTTCACTGCTGGACATAGGCCTCTCCCAAAGACACCCACAAGTCGAGTTCATGTCTATGTAATTCAGGTGCCACACAAAAACAGGATTGGTGTTATTCATCTTAAAGATAAGGCATAAATATAGATAATGTAATGTTTCTAATAAAAATCTTAAGCTATCAAACCTAATATTAAGGTGTTTTGAAAAAACATGGATATAATTATATTAGTCATGTGTACATACTTTATATTCCAATATTTTATTTGTATTTTGGAAAAAAAAATTAATACTTTAAAGCTAACCCTTTTTTAACAGCTGCTGTGTAACTTTCTACCTAGATTTACATATTTAATGTACAATAGATTGCAGCCAATAAAAATTAAATG
The DNA here is from genome assembly GCA_018230265.1 of Delias oraia. Classification (NCBI taxonomy): domain Eukaryota; kingdom Metazoa; phylum Arthropoda; class Insecta; order Lepidoptera; family Pieridae; genus Delias; species Delias oraia. The sequence continues at coordinate 1,889 of DWCF01000044.1, read as the reverse complement.
AAGCTAAGTTTCTTGACTTATCTTCTCATGTATGAACAGATCTAAGTTACATGAATTACTAATGGTTGGCATGTGAAAATTACACTAGCTCTGCTCCATAGTTTTATTCACATTAATTTCAATCTTCACTTAAAGTTTCTGCAATTAAATCGAACGCTGTTGAGTTAATTGGAAAAACAGTTTTATCATTAATTCACAGCGTGCTTACTTTATTAAGAATATAGTGATATGTATGTCATGCAAGATTTATGCATCTTATAAGAAATAACTATTTGAATTTATATTGCTATAAATATACAACTCATTACGACAGCTCCGTCATTCTTCAGCTTTTATTACTATTGAATAAAAATTTCATAAATCTATCGAAGTTTTGTGTGTGAAGCGTTTGTATGACGTCATACAACGAATTAACAATGACATCATCGCGCAGTCGAGCGGTGCAGTACGGCGTACACACCTTCCACTCAGCTGACGTTCCACTTTCACTGTTAAGTTAACAACACGATATCATCAAGCATCGGTATATTTGTGTTCGTGCTATGAACATTAAATAGAATTTGAAAATAAGGTAAGTCGACTATTTTTAATCACGTAAAACGCTTCGTCATTACTGCCATTATTAAAGGATGTTTTAAATGATATTTTTCAATTCGTTGTAATAATCTATTATTTACATGCAATATACATATACACTTATAAAATTATTATTTGTTCAAATACAAATAGATACTATTTTGATTAGTAAGATATTTTGAATTAATAAAATTAAGCGCCTGATGTAAATATTATTTTTACCAATAAGATATTTATAGAGGAATTCTTATTCCTTTTTCAATTTATTTTTTGTTATTAAAATCTCCTTTTTTTATCACACGCCATAACGAAAAGTTATTTTACTTTTTTAAATACCATTGTGTGTTATAATAAGAAAAGTGCATTGTCAAGCATCCCGTCTTTTAATTGAGTAATAAAAAGCTTATAAATAAATTGCATTACAGTCATGGAGACACTAGAATCAGGGCACGGTATTCGCGTGGTGACGCCATCTGACCATACGTTCACCTTGGATGAGGACGCCCTCAGTAAACTGCTTTTACGAGAAGATGTGAAAGAGAGAAGCGTTGTTGTTGTCTCTGTCGCCGGAGCTTTCCGCAAGGGAAAGTCTTTTTTACTGGACTTTTTCCTACGCTACCTTCACCACAAGGTACTCATAATATTTTAAAATATGTCATTTATTTATTTACTCAAAATGAAATACGCCGGCGTGTAATAGCAGTTTTACTTTGAATCGCTGAGAGATTTAGGATATTGATTTTGGTTTGTTTGTTTTTTTTATTCCATATTTTATGACAAAATATTTATTTATTTTTTGTGATCAGACGACCTTATAAAGGTCGCCAGAAGACGCTGGATGCAGGTCGCCTCCGACAGTTATGCAGTAGGTCCAAGGGAGAGGCCTATGTCCAGCAGTGGACGTCTTACGGCTGAAATGATGATGATGATTTATTTATACTTAAATTATTACATATATATAATTATTTATAACTTAGATACTGTCTATGACCAACGAACTTATATATCAGGTGGCCTTTTAAACTTTTATAAACCTGAAATGGTTTCAGCGCCGAGCACCAATAAGCACAGACCGTTTCGTAGTGACAAATTGTGGGATTAATTAGTCGTGCCCAAACACAACCTGGCAAAATCCAAGCGGTCGGTTTATATTATGGGCACCGTAGTCTTCGGCAAACTGCGGGGGCAGCTAAGAATGCAGCTTCCACCGCAATAATAAGTGCAGACTGAAGCAGTACCGGAAAACGCAGAGTGGGACGTCCCGCCACACGATGGAAAGACGATCTAACAAAGGTCGCAGGCAACCGCTGGAT
>DWCF01000043.1:0-80232 GCA_018230265.1 Delias oraia | reverse complement strand
ATGCCATGTAATATGTAGTATTTAGAATAATGAAAGGAATCATTTTCATGCTAGGAATTATTTCTTATGTATCGTGTTTATGTATGAATGTTTATAAACACGACAGAAAATTAGTCTCTTCTTGACTTCTTTTAGATTTGGGCAACGACTTTATCTTTTAAGATCATAAGTGGCCATGGGAAACTTAAATTGGGATATGAAAATCTTATTGTTGTAGGTTGTTAACTTATAGACCCAGTATATCCTACAGCTATGTAAAGTACTTACTAAAATATTGATTATTATTATTATTGATTATTGAAATATTTAAGTTTCAAGATTTTCTTACCTTTTATGTATATAACAATAGTATATTTTTTATTGTAACCGTAAGATGATAAAATTTTTGAGTCAAATTTGCCTCCCACTAGAATCTAGTAGTAGCATCTAGTAAGATGGAGCCTAGAGTGGAAAATAGTTTACTGGTAAAATAAATATCATGGTGAAAGAATACCAGATTGAAATATTACTTGTACTCTTTCGCTGAATGAGTGATAATTCCAGTGAGTATTATTATATCGCTCACGCGCCGTAAAAAGACATCAACACTGCCAAAGCTTGGCTGTCCAGGCGACGATCTCTTACCTTCATCAAAGAGATCCAGTCACTCCATTGTTTATTATGAAAAAATATGATACGCATGTACCTATGTTTTTATGTAATGTAAGTGAAATACCGCTAGATACTGAAGTACCTGCCGCGCGCTGGGCCAGTGATCTGTGGCGCTGTCGAGCGGGACGTCTACCGCGAGAAGGCTTTCCTCTTCATCAAGAACTGCGGGGGCGAGTGGAGTCCCACCAACTTCTCCGCGGGCAAGGAGTTTTGCTGCACCGACGGCGAGCACCACAAATGCTGAACTCGTCTTACGAACACTTTGTACTTCTCATCAGCTGATAATTACTCTTGACTTTCTTCTGAGTATTAGATAATTTAAGAAGATATTTTTGCTAGGTTAAATAGCATTATTTTATAATTTTAAATTTAAGGTTTTAATATAAAATGTTCAGCTAACAAATATCATCACACTAGTTCTTAGAATTTCGTTATGAATTAGTTTATATTTCCTAATTTATTCTAATAATTATATTTAAATAATTATTTTTAATTATCTACGTGGTTTTGTATAGATAAGATATATTAAGATTATTTCTTTTCTTAAGAGGTTTATTAAAAATTCCGTCCCATTTTTGCAACAACAATAGCACGCCAGCAACAGAGTGATAGAATGTATAAGATATTGTTTACTTTAGTTAGTTATATACTTTTTTAAAAAAGACTGTTAAATTAATAAAAAAAAACTAAAAAATTCAAAAGTATTTAATTCCGACGATTTTAGGCGAGTCTGCTTGGTGGCAAGAGATGACTGTAGCCCATGGACAATTTCTACATCGCTTAAGCGGTATAACTTCCATACATTCATGTATCAGCGTGCATCAGCATAGGTCCCCCCACAGCAGATTTAAGACAGAAAAGTAAAGATTATATAAATTTAATTCTTTAGTTTGGGGATCAAAGTCTGTTCCCATAACATCACGTCATATTACAACATGGCTCGTCGAGGCTCTTAAAATAAAATTGTTTGTATAAATAGGTACTATTTAAGATTGTGTAAGTGTACTGTGTCATATTTAAACAAATTGACGGTTTTTTATGACATTATCAGTATATTTGTTTACAACAACACACAATAAATTACATACATTAATATACACGCATTGAGTTTACTTTGACGGTTCTTCTCAATCGGCTTAGCTTGGAACCGGTGGTCTTATTATGACGTCCCACGAACTGCATTTTTGTTTTTATGTTGAATAAAAATATTTCAATTCATTGCTGAATTAAAAAAAAATAGGTTTATATGGGATGTTATAATTTGCATAGCGTGGAGGGATAAAGCAAGGAGCCGTGTTAGAAATAGGCAGCATTGTTCTCGCCAGACGGGGCTGTCGTAAATAGAAAAATAAGTCAATTAATTTGGCCTACTTTCAGCTGCGGGAGTTGCCATGCGGGCTCGCGCACTCGCGCTGACTGCGGTTTCACCTCTCCTACCTCGCTACTGAGACGATACCTAATATTGGTGATTAGCGCGTTCAAGCAAACTTATATGGATCTTTGTTTCACTGTTTATTAATGGGAACTAAGTTTTTCACCCGCGGGAGAGCCATGCTGAAGCATATGCTGACGCACTAATTGGGTCGGCTCGTCCGAAGTGATACCATGAGCTCACAGAATACTCAGCGTGAAATAGTAATTGTGTTTGAAACGGTATTTCTAGTGTGTTTCGCTGAGTAGGTGAGAATTTCGGTGGCACGTAAAACTACCGCATAAGCCGGCAACACAACCAAAGCATGGACTGTGGCGCGGTTTTCACTAGGGGATGGTGTTCTCTATCTCTTACCACCACACAAAAAAGTGAGAAACAATAGTTGCAATGAGAAACAGACACAACTAAACGCATGCAAACACAATCTGATTGGGTTGTTGGCTGTTTTCAGTCTGGCTGTGTTCGGGAACAGTGGAACTCTTTGCGACGGTCACAAGTGACTTGTGCTATGGACGAGCCGCATTCCATAGAAACAGCCTCGCGCTCATACAAATAGCTTCGAAGTGCTACGTACCACGGCATATGTTTTCTATAGAGCCATTGCATTCCACTTGCGAATGATCACGGATTGCCGAGCACTTGAATGCCAATAAGAAGTAGCGTTTATCGCACTTATCGGCGGCCGTCCCATATTGCAAGAAGCGCCTTATCCGTCGACGCGATGGTGTCAATGGAGTTTCCTTATCAAGGGCTAGCGCTGCGGCGGGAGGGGCGCGCAGGGAGAGGGGCGGCGCGTGACCCCGATGGCGCAGGGTGAACAACCCCGCCACGTGCCACTTTCTAAAAAGAAACGATCGAGCGCCGTTTGCGCATCCTTGCATGCTTGGGATCTTCGAACTATGAGAGCATAGGCGAGCTACAACGGCGCGGCGGACGCGAACGCGCCTCTGTCCTCCTGCTCCTCTGAGGACATCACTTCTCTTCTAAGCTGTTCACATGTTAACAACCGAATTATTGTTGAATATATGTTAATATTATGCCAACAAAAAATTAGATTAGCTGTAGTACAACGTACATGAGGCTTTAAGTGATACTTGCGCTTGGCATTTGAACGTTAATACTCCTGGCCATGTTACATATCAATATCAAACAAATCTTCACACACAGACACATACAGTTCTTCTCAGTTCATCTCGGATCTGGGTATAATCGTTGACTTGTAAGATCATCATACGTGGTCCTATGTCTTTTTATGGGAACGGTGGACCAACTAGCAGGAGGCTCACCTAGGTAAGCGGTCCGCTTCCCATGGACATCTCCAGCCATTATAGAACCGCGAGTGCGTTGCCGGACTTTATGTGCGCTCTTTTCTTGAAGGTCCCCAAGTCGCATGGGTTTGGAAATAAGGAATGCGAAGTAAAGATCTTTAAATACTTTCTTACTGAGTAATCGATATTCGTATACAAATGTGATTTGCTCAGTGAGCGGCGGCGAATAGACAAGACAACAGATCGAACGCTATCACCTTTCTAACTTTACAAGCCAATAAAAATCGTTGAGCATTCCTTCTATTTGTTGCTCACTGCCACAGAGTGACGGACGCATAGGTAAGAACATCTTTATCAGGGTCGGTGTTTTGAAGAACAAGTATTGATATTATTTATAATTAGAAATCTCTAAGGCGTAATTTGTTAACTAAAAATAAGATTTTCGACTAATTCTTAATCAGTAACGCCATCAGAAATATGGTTCTTTTATAATGTAGCGGGCAAAGGAGCAGGCGAGTCTTGTCTGTGGGACTTACTATCAAGAGTCGCCATCACCACCACCACCCAACCGCGCCATTACTTGCGCCTTTCAATGGCCTCCGATATCCTCACTCACTCTGCGAATACGCACACACTCTCACACAGTAGGTACAAGCACTGTTTCATGCTGATATTCTTTGGGCTGGTGGTACCACTTCGGACGAGCTGGCCCAATTTGTAAATCAATATATGCTTCTATCTAGTTAGTAATAAAACCAAGTAGAAAAAAACGGAACATAAACTTTTTTAATTTTGGTTTTTTTATTAATGATATTCGTCATTTTTGAAGCGTTATTAATTGATTTGTAACAAGATTAACATTCATTTTAAAATATTTTTTATTAATTTCTTAATTCATTCTGTAATAGAAAATGCTATATACACTGTAAACGTTATGTATATTAGATTAATTGTCCAAAAATTATTTTTGTAAATGTTGTAATATAGCGGCACGAATAAGATGCACGAGACTGGACAAAATTAATAATTCATCAAACGGCAACTGTGTACTGCTACGTACTTGGAAGTGAATCGAGGGACGAGAGTTGTCACTGAATCAATTAAATCTTTCATTAGAGTAAATTAGTTATGAATCTATTGGTTATTCGAATGTCTGCTTCACTAGGGAGTGATCTGTTCCACTTCCGAATGTATTTCTAAAGATGTTCAGGAAAAACAGCCGAGTTCTTGGTTGTTCCTCTCAGATTTGGATTTTTAATTTCTAAGCTTAGGAAAAGACATTTCATATCTGATCATATATGATTTGATAATATGTTTGTACTAATAAATTTTAAAAAATGGGCTGGCCCGTTATGGCTCGGAATTTTGTTCAACATCTAACGATCTAAGCCATTTGATCTTTTCATATAATTCAATTTCCCCTGTGTCGCGAATCGGCCGAGTTAACCGAGCTCTCCAAGACTGCGTTTAATGCTGTGTATTGTATTAGCCGTGGACCGTTTAGCGAATCATTTGTGCGTGGTACTGGGACGTGACAATGCTTTCGTATTTCCTCGAAGGCAGTGGGCGTGTGACCCCTGCGCGGGCGCTGCCAAGGCACGTAGCGTCATTGTGATGCGTTGCGCAACCTACCCCCGTCCCCTTCCACCCGGGCCGAGCTGCCCTCCGGGGCAGGCTCGCGTCCCTCGTCAGCGATTTCATCAGAACTCATTACGAGAAGTGCAGACGGGTTCAAATTCATCTACTACAGGTAAGGAGTTGAATTATTACGGTTTACGGTACTATAAACAGAACTGACTGACAACACAACGACGTTTAGTAAAATGAATAGAGAGGACAAAAGATAGCAACATACTTTGACTTATTATTACTTCTTCCGTGCCTCAACAGAGTGGATGAGGGATCGGCTCAGTGACTTTATCTGCGCTATTAAGATTTACTGGTTCTAAAAATCCTGACAAAGTTGAGCCGGCCCAATTAGTGCGTCCGCATATGCATCAGCATGGCTACAATTTATATAAATATGTTAAATAAAAGCAATGTTTTATTTACTCACTAATATATGTGAAGTTATTTAGTAAAGTCCTTAGCCTCTGGTATATTTAGTGCGCTATTGTTTGAGCATCTGTGACTTCGTAGGAAAACTATAAAATGCATGGACGTTTTGTAGCGGCGCGCGGCGCGAAGGGCCAGTCGACACACTTTCTGAAGGGCTCTAAAAGTCGGCTCTCGGAGACCACCTTTACGACCCGCTCGTAGGCCATTGATTTATTGTTGCTGTTCAAATGCTTGGCAAGAACAAAGACTGTTTAACAATAATCTATGCTTTTATTATTCTACAAGTGTGAATCTGGGCGGAAGGCGATTTTCGTCCGCTGCGGCGGAGTAAAGGCTCGCATTATAGGCATTTGGTTATACAAAGAATCGCAATTGAGCTTATATTTTCTTGAAAAGAAAAAAAATACCAATATAAAACTACATTGCAAATAAAAAACATTTAAAGCCCATACTTCTAGTCTTACAAGTTTACAATTGTGTGTACAATATATTTTAATAATTTTCTAAATTCTCTCTAATAAAACAATAGAATGACATCTTGTCAAGTGTTGACATTTTGGCCTTGTCTATGTTAGAAGAAAACAAACTTATTTATTAAGGAGTCCAAGGTTTTCTTTACACATATTACGTAAGTTAATTATTTTGTTAATTCTTAATTTAGAACAATCAGAGAATAGTTTATACTCTATATACATTAACTAATTTGTTTACAATCGCCATCATAATTAAGCAATTGAAATTCATCGCCATTTTCTAAAGTATTTAGAAATAAGTTTTATTGACTCACATTATTTAATTAAATCGCACTTTTTTATTCTATTAGGAAAGGTTCAATTTATAACCCTTGTGGTTTGTTGGTTAAACAATGAAATCTAAAACAAAAATTTACTCACATGTCCAAAGTGATTTGGTTTGAGATTTTTATCATGTCGTTTTAAATTTCATCATCATCATCATTTCAGCCGTAAGACGTCGACTGCTGCACATAAGCCTCCCCCTTAGATCTCCATGCAAACCAGTCCAAGGCCACCTGCACCCGTGTTACTGATATATATTTGTTTGTTAATTAATATATTACAAATTTATTTTTTATTACATTATAATACAAAAATATTATATATAAACTTAAAAGCCACGATAAACAATTATAAGTTATGTAATAAGTTTTTTTATGTCAATATAGAAAACACTACAGTTTCTTTGTTGTATACAAATAAACGACATTGATGGCACAGCAGACGTAATACCTAGCTAATGAATAAAACAAATATTTTAGTACGGTAATTTAATGATTCTTGTCTTGGAGAAGGCTTTTTGTTCACCTGTAAGCATTGCCGAAGACAAGGACCGCCGCGTGCGCCTACTAGCGAAGCATACACGAAGTTGGAGGAAACATAACGGTCGTATGCAGTTCTCAATGCTCAGAACCGTTCCGTACATACAATGTGTCGTTAAAACCTCAGCCAGCTTACAAGATCTCTGCTCCTCGAAACTAGCAACTATCCGAACTTATGCACAACATTAACGTTTCTCCACGTTAAATTCAGACATTAATTACTCAACGTATATCTCAAATTATAATACAAGTATTACAAAATACTCAGCGTGAAACGGTATTTGTAATGTTTCGTTGAATAATTGAGGATATTCGTAAAAAGCCGGCAACACAGCAAGCGCTGACTGCGAAGCGGTGGTCCATGGGCGGGAGTGTTCTCTTATCATATAACTGGGAGACCCACCTGGTTATAAGCTCTGATGTCCGCTATAATTTGTAATGAATTTGGAATGAAGCGATTTCGGTGCGATTTTTTGTTTGAAAGCTTACGCGATCAAGACGCATCTTAGCTACAATTCATGCAAATCCGTAAGACATTTCTAAAATATTTTACTTTATCATTACTATGTTGTAGTAGAATTTAAATGCGTGGAATCTCGCAGCGGCCATATCTCACCTTTCCATAGTATGAATGAAGATGGCGAGTTTTTGCGATTACTCGTAGAAACTGTAACGGGGTGAATTGAGGTCGATACCTGGCATTTCAAAGAAACGGCAATTAAATAATATATTACACTGTTTCCTAGTGCAACTATTAACAATTTACAGGCCCAGGTGTGCAAAGCCTTCGGAACGTGGCGACATCTGACACCTCCTCCCAGAGCTATCTTAAGACATTTTATAAGATCCGAGTTTATGAACTGATGAAGCGCTGCAAGTTTTTAGTTAGTCAATAAATATTTGGCACCCACCGTCAGACTTCGGGGCAGGCGCCCCGTTTGCCTCGCTCCTCTCTATATTCAAGGCTGCCTTATTCGTTCATTTACTTACAAACCCTAAAAGGGATAAACAAGATATTACAAATACTCTTAAATGTTTATAAATTACTAGTTTTAAGGTCTTTTTCTGTAGAAATGTTATGTAGAATAGAACCCTAATCGACGACACCATAAAATATTGCCCAATAAAATAGAAAAGCCATAACGGAAGTAATTAATATCTGAGATTGAATTCATTATCAATCTAAAAATGGCTGCATCATTTTTAATGCCTTTATTATGGCGTTGTGTTTTATAATAGTTAACTTGAATATACTCCGGCTGAGACGTGATGAATTATATACTTTTCTTACTGATATATTTCGCTAGATTCTAAAAAGCCTACAAGGGTATTTTAGATAAATGTGACTTGGGACCTTCAAAAACAGGGCGAACCCATCCTTAAAGGCCGATAACGCACACGCGGCCCAGCAAGGTGCAGGATGGTGTCCACGGACGGAAGACCGCTTATCTCAGATGAAACTCCTGCTCATTTTCTTCCCGATTTTCATTTAAAAAAACATAAGATAGAAATACAATCAACAAATTTCGATGGGTTTTCATTGGAAATCTCAATCGAGGTGAGAGCCTTGATACATTATGAGCTGAAGAGATGCTCTAATGAGGTTCATTTTGCAATTAATTTGAAGGGAGTATAATAATAGAGCACTTTCACGTGTTTGTTTTTAATATAGCTTAGTTGCAGATGAAGGTATATTTTTAGGAAAGAGTGAAGGAGGAAGGAGGACCGCCCAAAACGGTAAACGGACGTTCACTTATCCGTTATTGAACTTGAGTGTCCAATGATAATAGGCGAAACACGTTCCCTGAGGCGGCGGGCACGGAATGTTCGGTTGTGCAATCGACAAACGTGTTACAAGGGGGACATAAAAAGAGATATTTTATTGAGCAGATAGCGCGTTGTGGGCGAATGACCATCCCGTTGGGCAATGCCGCTCGCCAGAGCCTTCGCTCGTTGCGTAAGCGCAGTACCTACAGTGAAGCGCGTTCCCGTTCCAAGGACGCTTCTACTAAGAGGCACTATATTTTTAGGTGATTTATCTGATACTATATTTCCTTATATCAAAACGCGGTATAAGAAGGGCTTACTAAAGGAATGCCTGAAATAGCGCTCAGTTCTGGAACGACAAACATCGAGGTGACAACGATGAAATTTTGTATTCTGTCCCGATATTGAAATTCAGCTGCAGGCATTCATCCAAACAGCTCCTCCGAGCATTCCCCGCGATGAAGCAATTGAAGATACCGAGCGAACCAACATCATTATTTATTAATGACTTTTCTTTGCTAGTTACTGATCCAAATATGACATTTGAAGCTGGTTCAAGTAGAAACATTTTTTCGTATTACATAGTCTGCTTATAGAGTCTAGTAGTATAGCGAACAACAGAACAGGTGTCCTATGGTAAGAGAACACCGCCGTCCATGGACAATCGCGCTACAGTCGCGCATTGTTTGCGTTGCCGGCTGTTTACGCCACTTAAGCGGCATTTTTATGGGCCTCCGATATCCTCACTCAGCGAAACACAATAGAGGCACCGTTTCAAGTACAACTACCATTTCACGCTGAGTATTCTGTGAGTCCGTGGTATCACTTCGGACGAGCCGGCCCGTTTAGTGCGTCCGCATAGAAGACGTATATAAGTAATCGCTTACGTAAGCAAGCAACATCATTAAGATGGTGAGTGAGCACGTGCTTGTCTGTTGGCCCAAAAGTCAATCTGGTTAATTGTAGACAGCGGTGCTGACGAACAATGCAGCGCGGTGCTCCGCGAGATAATTGCTTCTTCACTGTGTCCTTTCACGGCAGTGGAAATGTGAGCGAGCTCGGAGCGATCGCGGTTAGAAGGCCAAGTGGAGCAAAACTTTTTATCCACGGTGGAAATTAATCTCACGCTGGTGATTGTAAAGAAAGCGTCCGCCACCGGCCGCGGCGCTGCCAACCATTTCGCTCGTTTTGCTCCTTATTTTCGTGTCTGCGCCACGACTTTTACTATTATTCCACTTCCGCTATCAATTCAACATCAAAACCTCGTACTTTGATGACATCTTGCGAAGACTGCATTATATGAAAAAATAGAATCAATTATAAAGAAATACAATATTTTAAAATAAATAACTTGGTAAGAATTGTGTTGTAGGAGCGCAAACATTACAATCGGTAACTCAGTTGTAGCCTTCTAAATTTCGGCGCAGCCTTCTTTATAGTCCATATATCAAGTGAAAAGGAGATTGCCAGTGAAACTCTGCTCCATATTATCAGTTCTGTTAAGCTAGGCATCAAAAGCGACGCTGCTACTCGCCGCTAATGTTAATAGGCGGAAATAAAGAAGAACCTGTTAGCTGAAGCGTCATCCTTGCATTCCGTCATAACTCTATTATCTAACCAAGGTCTGTCCTGCTGTTTATCTATAATCTTATTCTAACTGCGAATGCAAATAAAAATGAATCGACTGATATGTTAATAGGCGCACGACCAATTCGGTTATTTTTAAAAAAGAAGATTCTTTTCGAGAGGAAAAATGTAAAATAGGTCGATCAACAGTTATATTCCCATACAAACGTACATTAAAACATCTGCGATAGATGTTTTAATTGTAGATTTTACTTTAAAAAGGTTGTAAACAAATGATCGTCTAATCAAAGAGTCTTTGCTTCGAAGAAAAGATCTGCTGGCCAATACTTAAAATATGTATAATGCACGTGTCATGATTTAATGTTTCGTGAGTATTGATTGTTAAATGTTCATGAGTCAAGCAACAAGAAAACGATGATGCATCGCGAAAAATGGCGAAAAGGCAACAGATTCTGATTTAGGTCACCCGCGCACTCAGCGAACTCGTTAAAACCACCTACTTTACAAATTGTAAATCGCCTCGACTGCCGATACCGAACCGATCTCGGCGCTACCTATGCACACGAATGGCTCGCGTCTCGCTGTTTGCTGCCGGAATCCGACTACACAGCATTGCAGCTATGGTCTCCTTTGCATTCTAGTCTCACTAGCATCATGCGATCACTAATTACCTCATCCCAGTGTGCTCAACGAATTTGGGCCGATATCACCTAGCATTCTGTCTATTGCATCATTACTAATTTAATACAACAGAAGAACGAACTCGCTGATTCATTGATGATCATTTATGTTGGACAGTTCATTTATATATCAAGCATAGGATAAAAATTAAGCACTTCTAGTCGAAATCATGTTTATTGTATTGAAAGAGTTGTTTGGCGGAAGTTATCATCATACCAGAATAAAAAGAAAAAATAAAAAAGATAAAGATTAAAGAAAATAAAGATTTTTGTCAGCCTCGTAGCTAAGTTGTTAAATAAGTTTATCCTAATGCGAGCGGTAACGATTTCGAATCCTGGTCCAAACAATGAAATTTTAATTTATAATTTATTCGTTCTCTCCCGTGGGAGATCCGTGCTGAAGTATACGCTGACCATATGTATGTTCGAAGTGATACCACGGGCTCACAGAATATTCAGCGTGAACGAGTAGTTGTACTTCTAAAGTGTTTCGATGAGTGCGTGAGGATATCGGAAGCCATTATAAATGTCGCTTAAGAGGCGTAAAAGGCTGGCAATGTTGTCCATGGGCGGCGGTGTTCTCTTACCATACAGGAGACCCACCTGCTCCGTTGTCCGCTATACCATAATTTTTTTAATAAGGAAATTTTGAGGAGCAAATACCTAATTAATGTTCCCAATTATATTTGTTCTTTTAGGAGGAGTGCACGTGTCATAAAGGGCCCGCCGCACTTGGTAAGCTGGCGTTTGAAGGACGGGTACGGTAGATGTTTTAGGACCAAAGCAATACAAAGCAGATCCTATATTTTTTTACCTTGTCGGGGATTAGATACTTACAGCTTGTTTATACTTTTATGTCGTTGATTAGATTTTCAAGTTGATGTACAGATGAAAATTAAAGAAGCCATAGCATATTTGACGAGGTTGAATTGCAAAAGTATAGAATGCTGAGTAGAGGACGTGGAACATTGTAGGCCAGGAAGTAGGATGTCGCAAGAGGCTCCAGTAATTGAGCAAGACGATGTGTCCTAGGACAAGCGCTTGCCGTATGGACAAGACGGCGTGGTCTAGGGCCGACTCGCGCCACCCCTAAGGATGCTCATTTCCTCGTCGCTGATTACGGGCCTCGCACTAAAAAACTCCAATCATAGTGCTCTCCGGCGCGGAACGCGGTGTCCTCATTTGAATACAAACTCACGCGCAATGCGCACACACCCTTAGCCGAGCAGCGCTGTGGCGCGCGCGCGCCAATCTCGCTTCAGTCCTCGAGCGGGTAGAGTCGGTATTGCGCCGGTGCGTTAAATTACGTGCCCTCTTTTCAAAGTCCAAAGAAGAGGGATTCTCGCGCGCGAGAATGGGAAGGCACTATGCTGGAGGGGGACAGAGGACTTAAGGGCATTCACCCCGTACCCCGTGGGTAGCGGAGCTACAAATGATGTACAAGCATAGATGCCTTTCTCTATTTAGGTGCGCACGAGTTTCGAAATAGTGGCCGTGGAACTTTTTGTTGGGAGGTGGATCCTGTTTGGGTTGCGTCACCGCGCAAGTTCGGCTCACTCGACAGCGCACAGGTGTGCGCGAGCTTCAACTTCGGCGGGTAGCGCCAAGACCAACGACCCTTCAGCGGCCGCCCGCGCTCCTCGAGGCCTGCTCGTAACGCGGGGCCACGCTGGCATGGCTGGCCCCTTACGCGGCTGTAATTCTATCCCTCTGAATGACTAACTTTAGCGTTATTGACTTGTTTATCTGTCCATTGCGGTCAAACAAGCGTATACTATAAACAAAGCGCAAACCGCGAACATATTTTAACAGCGGAAGCCATCGATGCTGTAATCTGTTTGAACAACAGGAAATTATCACCTCTTGCGTGTCACGCTTATTCCAAGGGACGATGTCCTTCTGCGCGTATTCTAAAGGACGACGTGGTAGGCGTACCAGTTTTTATAAGATAATTTTTGCAGAATCTTTTGCAGTGTTGTCCATGGGCGTATGAACGATATTCGTAGTTGAGCCTCCCACTCGTTTGCCATATTTTCCATAAAAAGGCTGCTTATTTTATTATAAAGACAATGTTGTGGGCATAAATTAAAACATTACTTAAAATGAGATCTGCAAATAACATTTGCATTAAGTGGCAAATAACGCGTCCAATTACTTCTTTTTCCCATTCAGTTCTTCCGGGAAATAAATGTTATTTCCCGGAAGAAAAAGCTTATGCTTTTTATAAAACTTAGGTAAAGATTTGATTGAGTTTTAAGGTGTTTTAACATGCCTTGAAAGAATAAATACTCTACTGGCTTACTTAGCCATTGCCTTAAAATTTGGGTGCGATCTTGAACAATTATTATTGACATTCATAAGCAGGTGTAAGATTTAAATCAATATAGTTCATAAATTATCTAGTTATTAATTATCTTAAGAGGCGTAAAAAGCCGCCAAAACAACCAATGCGCGGACTATGGCGTGGTTGTTTATGGGCGGCCGTGATCTCTTTCCATATGGAGATGTACCTCCGTTGTCCGCTATAGGATAATTTTTTTAATGAAATAGCTATATTGAGAATCTCTACGGTCTGATGTATAATGTTTTGGAATGGGATTGAAATGTCTCCTTTAGTATAGTGTAGTTTAAGATCTAGCACGACTTTCGAGAGTGAATTCCGCAAAAAGCATAACTGCATACTATATTTTTACTATTACGTATAATGAATAGGTTATTGAATAATTCAGGTCGTGTTTATGTCTAAATACGGGTTCTATTTTAATGTCGGTAAGTTTCCACAATATTGATCGTAGATAAATTTATAACGGGCGAGTCCTGGGGGTGTCTCCCCGGTACTCGATAACACCCGTATGTTGGCAATAGGGGGTGGGCATCCGCTCCTATTATCCGATACGCCAAATGTACATACTGCGTAATTTTGTTAATTAATGATTGCATGACAATCACACAAACTGGCAATGATGGCCTATCCAACACAAAAATATTTTCACTTGAAGCATTAAGTAATAGTTAAAGCAAAGAAAATTTTGATTTCTATATAATAAACTCTTCAATAAAACCATACACTAAACCTTACTCTTCCCAGAAATGAATACAAAAAAATAGGAATGAATGGTCAAGACAGCATAATTGTATGAGGATAGATTATGCCATTACTTACTATAACACCATTCGCTGGACTTCATCAGAGTATAAGCTGAAAGAGGGCTGGATCTAATGCACATTTGGTCATGTGTATTTCTTTTTGAATGCCATTACTAAACTCCATATTTCAATAACTGTTAGGTAAGTTTGTGTAACGTAATGTTCTTGATTCGTTTCAATTCCGAAACAAAGAGATAAAAGAAAGACATGCAAGTGGCCAGTCACCCCCGTTGAGGAAAAAGAAAAAGAAACAAAAGCCGCGATCCCTCTTTCGGGATTCAAGTCGAGGGACGGTTGCGATTCGTGTGGGATGCTTAACATTGTATCGCGCGTTTTGTGGCGGTAGACAAAGAAAATATTGTAAAATTAGGCTTCAGCAGGAATCGGTTCTGTAAAATATAATGGGTTTATTAAAACAGTCACCGTGGAACTACTTTAACTTACGGCAGACATTTTGAGTTTCAAGGAAGCGAATAAATACGTACAAAAATATACAAGTTATAGTTTGATTGTTGGTTTTATCTAAACTTTTTGTTTGATATAACTGACATTTAGATAGGTCAGTCTATTAATATTAAAGATAGAAAGCTTTATACAAAATTGATATCTATGGCCCCTACAAGTGCCGCTTAAGCGGCGTCTTAAAAAGCCGGCAACACAACGAACGCGCGGGTTGTGGCGCGGTTGTTCATTGGTGGCGGTGATCTCTTTTCACATAAGAGACCCACCTGCTCTATTGTCCGCTATAGAATAAAAAAAAATCTTAGTAGGTACATAACCTTATCTATAATATTCTCCAAGTGTAAAAGTAGCATATATGAAGTGTACAAAGCATTTAAAGGCAGTGAAAAAAATGAAAAATGTATCCATTGCAAATAAATTTCAAAAAGCAATGCCTTCTCAAACAAAAAGAATAAACCGGTCAATTAAACGGATCCAAGGTACGTCCGAGCGGATATTAGTCCCGCGAGATGCGATCGCGTCGCGAAGGGCTGCACATCAAACAATCTCGCCATTCTCAGGCCATCGGAGCGGAGCCGAGCGCGTTATGAATGAGAGCGCTCCCCATGACATGTCACTCGTGACGTCACCGCACCACCGACCTACTCGCACTGGAGAGTATCAGAGGTGAATTATATTTTATTTGTTCTGTCCGTGGAGGAGCGCATAGCTGAGCGATGCCCTCTCTTTTGCCTCTATTTAATAGATCTATAGCTATTTTTCATGGAAACGGTTGCAAAAGCAGCTGTCAGGGCCATATAGCCATACAGCGAGTCAATCATTCCAACAAAAATGGTGGCAAACAAGTAGAAAGCTCATCTGGAATCAGCGGTCCTGCGCCCATGGACCGTTTTCCCATACTCGTTGCAGGGCCGCGAGTGCGTTACCGGCCTTTAAAGGATAGATACATTATTTTTGTGGAGATGCGTAAAGTCGTGGTTTTATAAGTATTTTATAATAAGTCTAGTAAATACTGGCTGGTACATAGTAGGTAGATTTTATTTCTTCTGTCGTTTTTTTACAAATCATTCTGCTTCTGAATAATAACATGTAGGTACACAGATAATTTATTTATAACAAGAAAAATACTTACCATCTTATGTATTCTAGAACATTCTTAGTGACTTGGGCTGTTTGAAATGTAAAATTGTGGTAGCAAAAAATAGGTGTAATAAAAAGAAACGCTCAGTCACTTCCATCGGCTGTATCGAACGCGGAAATCATGAGCACTTGTCGTTCGACGCCATGGGCCGCGATAAGCGAGGGGCGCCTCGCTGCGACAGGTTCAGGACCTGCGCTAATACATCACACGAGAGGCTTTATTGTTGCTCCATATTTTTGTGTTTTCCTTCGCGATCTTACTTTACAAACTAGCGGCGGAGCTGTCTGTGTCGAGCGTCTTATTAAAATTATTTTTGGAAATATATTCAAAGCACTGTCAAATGCCTTTTAAAGTAAAATGCTACTTTTGTGAAATAGTAAATGTGCCTACTATAAATAACAAGCCAATAAATATGTATATATTTTTTTTATTTTAAAGATGACAACGGAGCAGGTGGGTCTCCTATATGTCCGCGCATTGGTTATGTTGACGGCTTTTTACGCCGTTTAAGCGGCACTTTTAAGATCCTCCGATGTCCTCACTCCCTCTGCGAAACACGGTACCATTTCACGCTGAGTATTCTGTGAGCACGTGGTAACACTTCGGACGAACCGGCCCACTTAGTGCGTCAGCATATCCTTCAGCGTGGCTCTCTCGGGTGCAGAATTATAATTTATACCCATATTTGTGTTAATTTAAATACTAGAAATTTGTTATTTGTGGTCTTCAATTTAGATTCAACGATTTTATTACCTGCAGAAATATATATGATCATATTCACAATTTAATTCTGAATTGAAAAATTTAATTTTCCTATTAGGATTTGTATTTCGGTGAACTATGAGCCGGAAAGGCCCACAATTTTTAACGATCGTCGCGTAAGTTTTTGGGATCATATCTAAACCATCATACAAAAATACATTGTAAAGAGTGTCTCGCTTTTTGAAGGTCGGTTAACAAGTGACGCGTTCTATCAAGTATGTAGTAGTAGCGTGAAATGTATGTAGTTAAAATTTATTAGCGGTGTGTAAAGCGGCTGAGTCACCGCTCACAATTTTCGAAGTAGCGTATCTGTTGAGGCCTTTGTGGTCGCCACAAATTGCTTAATTTAACATTTTGTAGTGAATACTCAGCTAACATTAAAAACGGTGCTTCAACATTGAGTTTTATTGAAAAGCAAGCAGGAGCCGTGAGCCAGCGTCGTTCGTTAACAAAAGAAATAATTCAGCAATTATTACGGGCTACAAGAAACAGCTCTATTCTATAATTCAATGGCGCAAAACCATTTTGGTATTTTATAATTTAATGTTACTTTACAGCAGACAAATTATATATAAATACATATATTTATTATGATAACATATATATATATATAAATAAATATATATTATAAGTACATATTTTACATATTAAAACAAGAGACATATTAGTAGATATTTTTTATGAAAAACTCCATAAAACCTTTTATTTTTGTATGAAAGAACTATTTAAAGTACTAAGGCCTTAAGAACTTTAAAAATATTAGACCATAAAATATAAGTAACCTTACAAATCTGGTTAGATATTCTTCAATAAGCTCTGCATTGTACAAATAATCCAAAAGTACCTCCTAGCAGTTATGATGTCGCTCAGAAGGTGAAAATTCTATCGAAAAGTTTGTTAATAATCTAGCAGCGCGAGTCAAGGTGAACGTGTTGATGCAAATACTTTTACCGTTAGGTGTGAAATGATATGTTTTTTCTTATAGGAGCGTTGTAATCAATTTGGTTGTTAGATGCAGCAATCGAGCGACGCTGGCGCGCCGCCCTGGGCCTCGGAAGAGGCTCTCGGCCACTGTCGCGCTTTGATTGGACTCCAACACTGCAAAGGAGCCTTTCACTATATATTGTCGAGTAATTGAATCTGTGGGCTGTAATTTAAGTTTGTTGATTGAAGTCTTATACGTAGTAAATAGTATACATATAGGTACTACTTACTAGCAATTCAACCAAATGTGGACTGTGGCGCGGTGATAGGCGGCGGTGTCCTCATACTTAAATGTCCATTGTCCGCTATACCATAGAATATAGCTAACTTTGACCAACATTGTCTTGACATATAAATTAATGTTATACTACTACCGCTACTAAAAAATAGGGGTTGTTTTTAAAAAGGTAACATTTAGGCATTTTTTATGGTATAGCGGGCAACGGAAGAGGCGGGTCTCTTCTTCGCTAAGAGAAAACAGTCGCGCTGCCCATGAACAATAGCGCCAGAATGCCGCGCTTTGATTGTGTTGCTGGCTTTTTACGCTAGGCTTTTAAAGGTATAACTTTCAGGGAGTCTAATATCTTCATCTACTCAGCAGAAGAGCTTGTGGTACCAACCACTTCGGTCGAGCCGGCCCACTTACATAGTGCATCAGCATGTGCTGCATTATAGCATTCCCATGGGTGTAAATTATGCTTATTTTATACAAAATAAGACATTTTCTTTATTTTTTATTACCTATTAGGTGTATCAGAAATATTTAATTGAGAAATATTGAGGAGTTGGGAAACAAACAGACAAACGAAACGAGAATTGTATATGTGTACAATAAGAAATCTATCTATGTAAACTACTTTTTGGGAGTTTTTAAGTGTCTGTATTGATTCATCACATGAAGTTAAAAAATATTTTCTTTTTATAGAATCGGTGGTTTTATAGTGGTTATTGTTAGTTTTACAATTTCCACCAGTGCTAGTTAGATTTTCGTCTTTGTCCAACCAATGCATACCCTCATTCGCAAAAAAACTCACTCTCACAACATTACCATGATAATGAATATCAATCCACAAGTAATCGCTTGTTCTGAGGATAAAAACGCCTGAACTCCTGCGCCGAGGGCCTCTTCGTTGGCAACAAAGGAATACACGTCAGCTAAAAAGAACGTTACACGATCCGTGAGAACCTTACAGCCCTTATCACCGAGGAAGTGTAAAAAGCAAGTTCCGAAGGCGAGGGTGGCCTCCCGAGGAACTCGACTATGAAATTAAATATACCGCGAACTTAACGGACGAAGTAAACACGCGTAATAGATCGCCTATTTGAGGGGGACAGCTTGCGGTCGACACTTCTGGGGGATTCTTCTTCATCAATGTGGAACCGATTACCTTGCGCAGTGATATTAGTATGATCACATGTAAATCCTTACAACTATTTTGGAACAACAAAGAAGAGCGTATATATCCCTAAAAGGTCGGCAACGCAGCTCTGAGCTAGGCGGCTGTGGGTGTCCATAAGCGGGGAAAACCTTATTTACTGGTATTCTAAGATTCTGGGATTATAAAATGGCCAAGAAAACATTTATGTAAAGAAGAGGAATAATATTTATTATGTAATTTTTATTTTTTCAAGAAAATAAAAACTGAATTGCGTTTCTCTATATAATCAAAAAAGAACAAAAAAATATATAAAGCCATTACTTCTAGTCTTATAAATTAATGATTGCTAAAATAATTCTTTTCAAATTAAACAATACAATGACATATTTTAAGTATTGATATTTAGGCTTTGTCTAAATAAAACAGTATTATTTAATAAGGAGTCCTAGGTTTTCTTTACTTATTAAACGAGAACCAAATTGTTTCAAACATGAGCGTCTCATACAATACAAGGCAGCATACTTTATCACATCTTTTAGACATAGCAACGCACCGATCAGTTCGTCGGTTGAGGCGCTTCGCCAGACGGACACACACGGAGCAGTCAGGCGCGTTGCCCTCGCTTGTCGAGGGTTAAAAAAGCGAAGGATTCACCCCACCCGCATACCGGCGAAGCAGTTCAATCGTGTCTAATTGTACGTTGAACTGAATTTAGAAGTTAACAATTCAGAGTGAATTTTAAACCATACGCCACCATAAGGGAATTCGACGGCCCTCCGTACGAAGCACTGGAGGGTGACAAATATAGGGGTAGTTTAATTCTGTCAATTGCTTTTTTACAGAGACAAATAGCCGGAAGTGCTTTGGATGATGCGTATTTGGGCGCTCGCTTTCACATCTGATAAGTGATAGCGCGTGTGGCGTCCGCGGAAGCGTTCTAATGACATTCTTTGCTTTATCAGTGCAATAAATTAGACGCAGTCAACTTCGAGACAAGTGAATTACACCTTTAACCACTTAAAACGAAGGTTCGAATACAAGGAGAACGAAAATCTTAAGACGTCGCAGTGGTGGTAATGACGTCGGATCTTGTTACACGCCACTTTCTTCACTTCTGGAAGAAAATAGCATTATTAACAAGTATGTATTCCTGGTACAAAATTACACCAAGATATATCCGGAGCCTTAAAAAAAGTTTTTACGTAGTTTTGATGATTTAGTAGTTACGTAGTTTTGTTGTTTGATTTAACACAGACGAATTGAATGTGCGTACAACTCTTGCGCATCATTTTCTTAATTTTCCAATATTTGCGTCTTCCAACTGAATATATATTGTGTTAATTATGTAAGTCGTTTATTGTGCCTTCTACTTTGAACATTCTACTAAATTGACAAACAGTAAAGCTGCTGTAGCCGAACTGGAATAAAAAATGAGGAGTGTCAGTCTCAAAAAGCGTACAATTTCCAGTTTTAGTAGGTAGCGGCCCCTCTCGACTTAGAAGGTATTTCAAAACAAAGAAATAAATTAAGTCCTTGTCCTCACTAGCCCTCCGCCTTAGGGCTGTGATTGTGAGGGACGGGGCGGAGGGAGGGGGTCAAGCGAGGAGAGAGAGGGGAGGTTGAATGACCTTCAGTCGGGGTGGCCGCCCCCTGCGTCTGCGCATGCTTGGGCGACAGTCTGTAACGTCCCTCTCGCTATATTTATAAAGATCTCGATTTCTTCCCGGTAAATCGCAGCAATCCATGATCGTTTTGTTGTTATGTATGTGAATTTATAACATTTCTATTCCTTGGCCTTTATAAAAACGTCAATATGGCTTTAAGTAGAAATTAGGTATGTTATTAATTGTTAAAACCAAATCATCTTAGCGGAAACGTACTATTATTTATTCCCTTTGGCAGTAGGCCAGAATAATGAGAATCTTTCCCTCAAATAAATTGAAAGCACACAAAGCCGCACGCGCTCGCTAGTATGCAGAGACTGAACCCCATAAGCAATATCTACGGCGCGAAGCCCCAAAACTATTCCAAATCAAATTCACCCCTCACCTGTTAAAGGCAGGAAACAGGATATTAGCTTGCTAATCACATAAATTAAATTATTTTCACGAAGCAGTGGCCACCCACTAAAGGAATTCTCTATCCAACTTTCTATCAATTATTAGTCATCATCATCGTGATGATGAATTAGTACTTTGATTTAATTGTATAAATAAAAATAATTCAACAAGAATTTATCCTTTAAGCTTCAATGAATCGTGAAACGGTAGTTGTACTTGAACGATATTATTACTATGTTTCGGTAAGTGAGGAAAGATATCGGAGGCCATTAAAAATTGCAATAATGCCGCCGACGTAAAAAGACGGCAACACAACCAAGACACAGAGTGTGGCGCGGTTGGTGTTGAGCGGCGGTGTTTTCTTACCATATAGGAGACCCACCTACTCCGTTGTCCACTATACCATAAAAAAGGCAAAGAACAAAAAAATTTCTCTAAAGTCTTAGTCAAAGGTAGATAAAAGATATTCTACTAGGAGCACATAACTAATTAATGTCATTGTAAAAAGTCGGCAACACAACCCGTGTTTAGCGTGGTTGGTAATGGACGGCGCTGTTCTCTTACCATATAGAAGTCCCATCTACTCCTTATCAAAAACAAAAAAATCAGTCACATAGCGTCAACGTTTATTATTTATATGGAGTACCTTAATTCTTAACAAATCGCACTGGGATCGAGACCTTTCTAAAAGTGAGAAGTCTTTAATTGATAGCTTGAATGGCGAGGTGCATACTAAACCGGTTCCATGATATTACATTGAAATGCACTAAATATTTGAAAATGTAAGTAAAAATGGCACGTGCGGATTGACCCACTTTTAGGTGGTTGTGAAGGAATCCCTCCGACTTCCGTGTTTACAAAAGCCAGCAGAGTGTTCCGTGTTTGGAGCCAGGTGCCGTCCAGCCACGTGTTGGAAGTGTATCAGCACCAAAGTAAGTGGATAAACGGTGGTGCGACCCCCACCTGTATCCCCTCGGCCGGAAATAAGGAATTTGCATTACAATCACATAGTACCCTCGCATAGCTCACTTCCGGTCTGCCCTCCCGTGCCCTCTCAATCGTGCAGTGCATCGGCGACCCCGATTTCCATCTCTCGAATATCCGTTCAAGTTCCGAATACACGCTCGCGTTAACTGGGTTGAAGTAGGTACCGTGGGAGTGCCATGCTGAAGCATAATGCTGACGAACTAATTGGGCCGGCTCTTTCGAAGTGATACCACGGGGTCACAGAATACTCAGCGTGTATCAATAAAATCGGAGGCTGTTAAAAGTGCTGCTTAAGCGGCGTAGGAGGCCGGCAATGCAACCAATGTTGGTCGTGGGCGGCGGTGCTGACTTACGAGAGAGGAGACGACTTGCTCCGTTGTCCGCTATAGAATAAAAAAGCAAAGGTGCACGGACCAGCCGTTAAAGCTATTCGTCTCTTGGAGAAAGAGAATCTCTAATTCAGTATGAATACTTCTCACACGTTACATGACCATGCTGGCTAGCCTCGCGTGCCTTGTCAACTTGTTTGTTTTGAAAAGTGCATACATTTGAATTCATAGACATAAAAAGTCGTCGACTTAATTCGAAATGGCGCTACAAAATGAGATTGTGGACGCCGAGCGAATAGCTAAGAATAAAAAGTAATTGATGCCTTTCAGAGTATTCAGTCGGTGTTTGATTTGTCGGAGAGGCCCGCTCAAAAGTCCTAGCCTGAATTTCAGCCTATCTGAATTGTGAAAGAACACTTTTATCATTGAAATAGTTCAAGAACGCTGCGATGACTGGAGGACAAAAAACTGTGACCTAAATAGGCTTCCTATTTAGTTCACAGATGCGCTAAACACTAGGCCTACATTTTCAGCGGAGTTTTATATTCGAAGGCTACGATTTTCAGTCGCGTTTCCCCGCTGCACCTTTCACATTTGAGCTCTTGACATTATTCAAATAGTCCAGTCACCATTACTTTATAGTAAGCGTTCAAATAACATTAAAAAAGCATAAAGGAAAAAAATATTTTAACAAATAATTTCTACAATACATAGTTCCTTTTATTTATTATGGAATTGTTGAGCAAAGAGCCTCTTTTGTATTTGTTTTTGTAATTGCGACGAACAATATAAAAACGTTTAATAAATTAGGCGAACAAACGATCTTCGAGACCTCCGTAAGAGTTTATGTCTAGGTATGGAATAAACTTTCAAATAAATATGTGTACATTTGAGATGCAAGAAGGCGGAATGGCGACCCTTCAAAGGCCCGTGGGCAACGTGACGAAGGCCAGGCGGACGTGCCTCAGATGCTCCTAAGATGCAAACTATCGCCACATCTTTTCATTTTAGCTAACTCTCAAGAATCGCATGCATAGCGTGTTCCCTTGTTTTTAACCCAAAGAAAAGCTGTCTGAATATCTGTTAAATACCAACTAATTTAAAAAGTTTAAATTCAAGGTTATTTAAGAGTAAACTTTATAATTGCTTGAACATGGAAAGTACCATGTTTCATGCAAATATGTGGCAGAGCTGTCTCGTAAGTGGATTTTTCTTATTATCAATTAGAAAATTCTCTTCTCTACACATTAAGATCTAATTTCGGGGATGTACCTTTTTGTTAATAAAATGTCTGTTTTTACTTCCAAATGTTTTTATTTAAATAAGCGATTCAGCGCTCAGGGACTACCTCTGCCGAGATATAGTTCGCTCTTTTTTTGAAGGTCTAGGAAGACCAATAGGTCTAGAAATACCTTCGCAGGCATTTGATCCTACAGAGTGGTAGTGTTGATAGTTACATAATTTCAGCACGCGTGTTTCCCTACGTAATTGTAGGTACAGAACATAACGAGCATAATCTTGTAAATAACAAGGTACGTGTATCGTGTGATGAGGAGCTCCTGGCTTATCGTCATGAGGAGCCGTGACCTTCCGATACAGTTGGAGGACACGCTCGCTGCTCATGTCCTGCACTACGCCTCGCTCTATCTAAGCAAAAACGTAACGTGCTATTTGTTCCTACGTGGCTGGTTTGTGAAAACGCTGAGGCAAACGGTCATGGCTACCTCCAACGCCGGTCGTGTCACGGGTGCGTTGCCAAAAATAACCTGTATCGAATCAAATACAGTATCTTTTATATCATTCTGACCATTTCCGTAGATTGTAATAATACATCTTAAAGTAGAGCATTTCTAAGCACGTCTAGGTATTATTTAAAAAATCTATTATTCTCTAATAAGCTTGAGGCAAAATAGTAAACTTAATATAAAATCAATTTCTCACTGCGAATCAATAATTCGTATGTTTATTATGATCAAACTAAAATAATCTCTGGCATATTTTTTATCGTATGTCCCTTTCAATTGGAAAATAAAGTTATTTTATAAATAAATTTTAACTATATTTTCAAATGGTTAGAATGCGACATTTCTTTTTGACTTGTGGGCCCTTAGCCCGAAATGAGTGAATGGGATGTACGCGCTAGTTTTGGAGAATAGCGACCGCGCTGGACCGGAAAGTGCTGCGAGTTAAGAGCGATTGTCAGGCTAGACGTGGTATTAAAAAGCGGCGATTTGCCATCAATCTAGGAAATTACATAGTTCACAAGGACTCGTCCACTCGCGGAGTTCGTGTCGTGCGCAGAATCATTTTCTCGGTCGCATAGAATTAGACATGTCATCCGAGCGTTTTCCGGCGTGGGGGCGCGAAGGGGTCTGGTCGGGGGAGGGGGCCGCGCGAAGGGGGAGCGGGGAGGTGGCGGCTCACCCACTGCGGCCTCTCACGCGCCCGCGCAGCGCAGCCCGGCACACAAGGGCTCGGGGGATTTCGCTCACATCTCACCTTGACTGAGCGGTCGCCTTCGATACGAATCCGAGCGACGCCCTTTCTCTAATTAGACATTCCTAGGTGGCTCGCGACTCGCTGTGAAGTAGGAAAGATAACGGGACGGAAGATGAGCGCCTCTCGGCGCAGCGGCGCACGTGTGGGAAGTGTTTGCGCAAGCGCAAGGCTCCCCAGCCGCTCAAGTGCCGAGAGAAAGGCGGACACCTCTGGGGCCAAAAATCGCGACTCATCGCCGAGAAAAGCAAAAAGACCGATAGATTTTGGGTGCGAATGGAAAAGCAGCAATCACGTTCCTACATCTTGTCCTACAATAAAATCACTCGATTTAGTATAAAATAAACGCATCGAATTATTTTCTATTTGTATGTCAAGGACTACTATAAAATCGAGAAGCCTATGCCGATAAATGTCATATTTTTTAAAGAATCCTAAGCACTTAGTTCTCCGCATTAGGCGCGGTCTTGAACAGCCCTAAACAATTGATTAATGTTGTCGAGTGATGTTGGCAAGTAAACATATTAGGTATGTGAATGAACTATTCAACTTAGATTAAGCGATTGGCGATAAAGGGAGTATGTTTCGTAATATTTAAAAAGTATATCACAAAGATACGATTATAACGCACTGGCCCATTGGTGGCTTCACTAATTGTTGTAAGGTGACCGTAAACTGCAATTTTAATTACTTATTGTGGATGGCCGTATTGTATTATGCTTGCATCATATTTAAATTGTATATTATAAGATTCCTGGACAACTGACGATTTATCGCAAAATTATAAGAACATCAATTGATTACCCCGTTGCATGTGATTTGAACGTTAAACATAGACAGGTTTATGTTTAAGTATTTAAGATAAAGTTTAAATTTTAAGTAGCTCTGACAGCAGGCTTACTGAATACGTACCTAAAATATGTTCAAAAATAAAGTCCGAGAACTATTCATGTTAAAGGCCGCATTTGGGAGGCTCTTCCTTATCAGAGTTCGGCTCTTACGTTGAAAGGAACAAGAGCTTTCCGCAAATGTGTACAACGGCGCCTGAGCCTTCGTCCACGTGCCACGATTACTCATGACCAACGCTTGCATTGCGATGCCTAGGAATAGCAATTAAAAAGCGCAACAGACATTTCACTTTTTGTGGAACAAGTGGTCACGATCGGGCATAAAACATAAAAATCAGAGACGCGCAGGGTCGTCGAACTCACGTGGAACCACCCTAATTCCCAATGCGCCGTCCCTCTCGCACCCGAGTGCGATTGCTCTGCGAGGCTGCGTCTGTTCCGCTCGCACTGGACATTCTCACGTGCGCAGTGGCATAACACGGGCCGTCAAAAACCTCTATGGCTACTGACCAGGCCCATAGATGAAGCTCGCATGAACCACATGATTGTCTACGACTAAAATTAATAAGTTTTGTTCAATCCACAGGCCTCACAAGTAATAATGGCGTCACTCCACAACTAAACACTGGTTGGTATCAGAAACCAGAACCGTTTCCTTGAAAATCGAAATCAAAGACTGATGGAGCAAGGCCATTTTGTAAGAGTTCAATCTACTGAAACTCGGCTGAGGCAATAGTTTTTAAGGAATTATAAGAAATGTACTCGCGTGATATTGTGATTTTATGAGTCGGGTGGTTCGTTTTCTATAACAGAATCCCAAGCACACATCCCAAGAGAAACAAGAGCTTTCACTAAACATATTGAAATCTTACGTAAACCTAAATCTTTAAGGAAAGCCAATGATAACACTGTTCATTATTAAATAATCAAATTTTTAAGGTTTTCATTTGTGACATCTTGTGTCACCACCACTCTGTGGAATCAGCTTATTGCAGAGGTTCTCCCAATTCAATACGACTTTAAAAAGAGCGTACCGATCTCTAAAAGACCGGCAACACACTCGCGGCCTAGAGGCGACCATATGAAGTGGACGGCTTATTCAAGATGAACCTTCAGCGTATCATAAGAAAACTTATATGACAGTTCTTGTCATTTAGATTCAGTCATGTTCGGCAGCAGACGGGAAAATTAGGCTGGGTGATTTCATTTCTGTTTTTCGTGAATAAAGATATATTGGATTTGGTTGCAACTGAAAAGGAAAACGCCCTACGCACCTCTCCAATGTAAGCTAGTAAAAATGAACAAAACTAATTTTTCAATTTAAATGTATAATATTTCTTGAGTTTAGCGCGTTAATACAACCAAACACTTAGAATTTGTTCTTAAAGTTGTATCATATATTCTTTATTATTTCATTAAATATGTTTTATTCTTTCAATAAATAAACATTGATTGAAAGTACTAAAATGAACCCAAAGAAGGCGAAGGCGAAGGCGAAGGGTTCTCAGTGAAAAGTTTCTGTGCACCGTGAACGTGGCTGCTGCGCGCTTCGCTCATAAAACAACCGAACGGCCTCTCAGTGCGCGCTTTCTTGTGAGAACGCAGGCTCCTTAGAATAGACAGCGTGGAAAACCGAGCGAAATGCTACACTTTTTTCTGCTCGTCATTGTCATTCCTCTTTCTAAGTATTGTTACATTACTGTAGAACAGCAAGGTGCAAAGGCGATCATTTAATATCAGACACTTTGATAACTACAATACACAGACAAAAATAAATGACTGATTTTTTACTGATACAATCCAATTGCAATCAAATTGATTCTAAAAAAGCTTTTTTAATCAAAGAGAATGTAAGAAATCCTCTTGGTTAAGTGGTTTTATAAGCCTGTGTACCACGAACCGAGAGGTATCGGGTTCGATCCCCGGTCCGTATAAAAATGTTTATTCGGACATTGTAAGGGCTTGAAAGTGGCCGGGCAAGTGTCTTAACATTGTCGCACCCGTGGTAGGGCCATTCTAAAACATACTCTGACGCAGTAGTTCGTCTAGCTCGTTCGAAGTGATACCATGGGCTCATATAATACCAGCGTGGAATACTTGTACAGTGTTTTGCTGAGTGAGTGAGGATATCGGAAGCCCTTGAAATTATACTATTAAAGCGGTGTAAAAAGCCGGCAACACAACCAAAAACCGGACTGTGGCGCGGTTGTCGGTGGGCTGCGGTGATCTCTTAGCGTTTAGTAGACCCGTCTACTCCCTTTCCCACCATACCAAAAAACAGCCTAAAGAAATATGTATTCCTCAATCATAACTTTTGTATTGATGTAACAGAAATTGCGGCAAACGGAAGATCACTGCTGTCCATGATCAACCGCATCGCTATTACGCTTAGGTTAAATTATTCGTCGTCTTAATCGGTCTACTCGTATAGGAACCACACCCCAGCAGACATACATTCAGCAATCGGAAGCCAGTTGGTCTGGCAGATGGATCAAGAAGCTTTTCTTTCACATCTCTTCGGTATTGATGTAGTAGTTAGTATATATTGGTAGTTTTCCTACGAATAGGCGAACATCGAGCATATCTTAGAAATCAATAAGGTCTCGGTGCTCGGCGAGCACAATCTTGAATAATCTGTCATTCGTAATAGGTATGTTTGCAAATTGCGTAGTCGCTCGTAAACAGACTGCTTACATAAGGGCAAGTATGTGCCGCGCTCGTGGAGGCGGCTCCTTCAAGGTCTCGCGATAGATACCGAGAGATACTACAAACGTAGACATATATTCTAAGGATTTCTCGTCCTTCTCCCGTTAACGTGCTTTTGTTATCGCAAGAACAAACAGAAAGAAAAAATTTATAATGAACTAGGTTGATATATCGAACGGTGTCTCGGCGCCACAAAGGCTCAATTTCGCATTTCACCATACAAGAACTCTGGACTTTGCAATAACTATAAGACAAGCAAAGGTGTATGATTGCTGCTAGTAACATATAATTTGTGTGCTCGCTCACTGCCTACAAGGTCAGCGGTAATGGAACGCCAGCGTCGCCCGCACTGCTCCACGCGTAAATGACGATTTGTCCCCGCGATCGGCCGAAGCATGAAGCGGCCATAAAGCGACAATAAAACGCGCAAAGCGTCGTCCGTCACCCCAAATAGAAGAAAGCCGCACTAGAAAGTCATCAGCTCGCCTATACAGCTTCGGATACTGTTAGCGTTCAATAACAATGATTTCTAATGCGCGGACGCAAACGCACTTATTGAAAAGTCAATATTAAAGCTGCGTGCTCTTGGGTTTAGTAGGCTCTCGCAGCGATCCGTGCGACCTAGCGGCTCAGCGCGATCGCTGCGGCTCGGCCCTGCGCTCACTCTCTTTTTTTGCCCTTGCCATTCTCAATCTCGTACAGCCAGCTGCTGAGTTAAACAACAGACGGTATCCTGAGAGATGCAGGCTGTGTAACTGATATGGACATCAAAAAGTATATGTTATATTGAGTTGTGTTGTGTTATGTCTTCATAACATCGTTGTGAAGAAATACATACATTATTTATTTTTATAAATCGAGCCAATGTCGGCTTTGTAAGAGTTTTGTTTTATATAAAGTACGACCAGATTTAAGAAGATTCATTTCTTAAGGTATATTAATCTGATAATTGTAGAAATGTTTCCCACAAATACCAGACAAATTAGAAGCCTGTTATTTATTGTATTTCTGTGGGTCTGCTGTTGCAACACACGAACGCAAGACGTCAGAGCCTTTTTAATTGACCTACAAAAAGAATTTAAAAGGAATTTATCAATTCGACGTGTATTTTTTAGGTTTGCTTTTTTAGAGCGGACGTAGTATACCTATATACCTTATAAATTATGTTTTCCTTGGGAGTTTTGAGGTTGATTGATTTTTTTATCTAATTTTTATCCTTCAAGAGAGATTCTTATTCCTAACTAGTCCTATTGCAAAAGCATTATGTACCTAACGCGACTACCTTCGCGCTGGGCCTCCGTGAGAGAGCGTCGTAACGGGTCGCTAACGGACTCCCTGCTTGTCTGCGCTCCACTCGTGCGCACAAAAAGCTAGCAGCGATGTGCCCGGGGAAGTCAGGAGGAGCCAAGCCGTCTTCTATTGCAGCTAAATATCCTTTGGAATGCCTCGTGCTGTTTGCTTCGTCTGTTAACACGCATATATTGTTTTGGAGAGACACCGAATTCAACTATGCTAGGTTTGTGTACTTGTAAATTGATGTGTATTTGAAGAAGTATGGGCATCGTGCTCGATTGTTGAAACCCAACGTTGTTTCAGAATATTTACATTTTCTCACAAAAATTGGATAGAGTACGATAAAATTATCAAATATCTGTAATAAAGTAATTGGCGCTTATTTCGAATTCGATCCGAGCGTTCGGCGGGAATCCTATTGCTGATTGAACCGGCAGTCGAAAAGAGGGCGTATTATATGGCGCAAATTGGCCAGATACCGCGCCACATAGCTAGACATGTTGCTAGGCCTTCTCGGAAATACAGCTGGAGACGGGCAGCGGCGCCCTACCACACCCCGAACGAGTTCTGGCCGCCTTCTAGGTGCGAGCAACATTGGCCCATCGCGTCGCCTCTCGCCCATGCTAATCGCGTCCTTCCGCGCCTACTTTTCTCTCGGAAACATTCGTAGCTAGCGCAAAAGTAAAGCTAAATCCCATATCAGTTGCGGAAAGTCTTAGTTTCGACATGTATTAATTAATATGCTAAAATGCTATGAAGTTATGCCTGATAGGTACACATCACTTAGTCAATGCTGATATTTTGAGGCATCGTTTAAAAGCCTTATTAAATTTTACGTTTTTATATATTTTAAGATTAATTTAAAAGAAGTGCAAATATGGCATAGCCATGGAGCGAAGTACTGTGGGCATAAGAGAAAGACGAATTGTCCATCAGTTAGAAGTAAATGTGGAATTTCGAGATGATACGCAGTGCCAGGGTAAACTTACAAGAAGGTGGAAGATTTTATTTATATTTTTTATTCTATAGCAGGCAACGGAGCAGGTGATTAGATTGAACTGAGAGTGGCAGCTGTCTTCTAGAGGAAGAACAACAACTGCTTCATTGGAAGAGAACAATTCAGATTTGCTTTGTGTTATGTAATCTTCACAATTTGGTCCTGTTGGTACCTGCATATTTTCGCTTTATCTGTGTACGATTCTTGGAAGTGGCTTAGGCGCGTAATGAGATATTATGTATTACTAAGCGTCCGGAGAAGGTTTGAGGCGCGGTAATAGTATGTCACATATTATATATTTCATTATCAGTGCTAATTTATACATTTCTTTATAGTATAAAAGTATTTAATTGTTGGGCTAAACACAATATCAACTAAGTATAATAATATAACTAAGTTTAATTTAACATCACAAAAGTGGCGCTTAGGCGGCGTAAAAAGCTGGCAACACAACCAATGCGTGACTATGGCCCGATTGTTCATGGGCAGCGGTGTTCTCTTACCATTTAGGAGAACCACCTGCTCCGTAGTCCTCTATAGAATAAAATATACTATATTCTAATAAGTTTTCAATAACGCAACATTTATTCACTGCTGTAAGTAGTCAGATATCCTTTATGCATATTCATTAAATAGCTCCATTGTAGATAGTATTTGGATACTATTTTGACATATCTCTAATATGCATTATTGTAATGTTCTAGCCTATACGGCTTCCCGCCATTTTTATTTAACCTTTTTCCCTTACTCAGACAAAGTGTTGTTTGTTACAGCAACTGTTGATATAAAATGATATAGAAATTGCGACTTTCTACTCAGTAATAGGAGGTATTGTAAGGCCTGCGGTTTGTCGGCGAAGGACGCGGGCCCCTAGCGTTGCGGAGTCTCTGATTGCCCCGTAGATCTCTAACAGTACTAAATTGAGCGGCCGAAACGAGTCAATGAACCGAAACCTGACCGTTACTCACCGGCCGAATCTAGCAGGACGGAGCCCTCGGATTTTTACGACATCCTCGCTAGTTTGAAGCCCAATGGTTTCTTCGGCGGAACGCGCTAAGTCTTATGATTAGTAAGAAAGAGGTGGGTACACTGTATGTTCAAAACAGGAGAATTCTTTAGCAATACTCTCGCTATACAGAGCTGGGCGTGTTGGTGAATAGTCTGAAACTTTAGTTAGTAAGACTTTCACATGTGAGGTATGCTGTCCCATCCGAAATAAAGATCTGATTGAATCTAAGGAAGAAGTGGTTTCTTTTAGGAAGGCGGATGTCATTTAGCGCGGCAGGCAATGTCGTATAAAGCTTCGAGATAAGTGCAGCAACAAACACTAAATTTGTAAAGTTTGAGAAAACCTAAAAAATTTGTACATTTTACACAGCGTTGTGGTATCGCGATAATGTTCTGTTGTAAGGTGTACTCCTTTGGACGACGAGATACGACTCATCGTCCTTACGTCGACTTTGGCGAATGAGGTGAATAATCAAACAATTCATTGTCAAATTTATAGAAACGCAGTAATTATGGAATATTGCTAGATACACCAAATTATGTTGTTTATGTAAACATCTCCGATCTCTATTTAAAAAAAAATACAGATCAGAGACGATGCTGATTAGACATTTGAAGCACATGCAATAATTGTGTCGGTTCGTCCAAAGCGATAGCATAGGCTCACAAAATTCCGTATTTGTAGTGTTTCGCTGAGGATATCGAAGACTCTTTTTGAAATTGAAATTCATAAGCATTTATTGAAATAGGCCCTATTAGGGTCACTTTTGCAAGTCGATTTACGATTATTAGTAAAGCTACCATTGGTTACCACACACCACAAGTTACAAGGTACCAGTTAGTGCTTGTGCAAAAACTTCTATGCATCTTTGTCTTAGTAGTCTGTGTATTGGTTGATGTTGTTATACGATCTCATTAGGGATTTTATTATATCAGCGAACATAGTTCCCAAGAAAGGCTTTTTACATGTTTTGGATAACCTATAACTAGGTATCGCTATTTTATCCTTATTCCTAGTATTAAAATTATAGTAGTCGCTGTTTAATTAGAATTTATTAAGATTCTTGCCCACATTTTTGAAATTATACCGCTCAAGCGGCCTAAAAATCTCTTTTCTCTCACCACAAAAGAAATCCACTTGCGCCGTTGCCCGCCATAGTATATAACTATATAAAAATTACATTTAATAAACTTTTGTGATTTATAAATGAGATTGCCTCTTTGTTATTGTGCCATGCTGAAAATGTACGGAATCGTTTAGGTAATTTGAACATTAATGTTAATAGTAATGAATCGCAATTTGTAAATTCAAATGAGAATTGCTTTTAATCACTTTATAATTAATAGTAGTTGAATTTGTCTGCAACACATACTATGAAGTAGTTAGCATAGGAAACATTACCAAGTTAAATTATAGATATCTGTGTCGTAAAATAAGTGAGCAGAGATATTTCTATTGTGATAACACTAGCTGTAAATACAACTTATTCGAATAGACTTTGTTGATCACGCGAAACTTTCTAGCTGTGTAAAAATTCAAATGAAAGAAGATCAAACGGAATAGTGGATAAAGATAAAGTTGGAAGACCGAATTGCATTTGGTCAAGCAGGTATTACTTTTCTTAGTATGAAAACAGATTAGTAGATGATTTGCGCTTTGGTTGTGTTGCCGGTTTTTTACACCGCTTAAACGGCATAATATCATGTCTCAAATATCATCACTCGCTCAATAAAACCCTCTATAGTTCAATTTCACGTTGGTATTCTGTGAATCGGTTCTGTTAACTCAGACCAGCACAGCGTATGCGTCAGTGAGGCTCTTTTGAGCAATTGCCAAACACCGAATAGATTACTATATACTGAGGCTTTAAAGAGGCGATGTTACAACGATGCTTCGCGGATGTTAGAAAGCCGAAGGATTTCTTTTTGTACACCTCTTACCAAGTCAGTAACAGTTAGCGGCGACCGTTCCTAGCGCCGTTACGCACACTGTGCTTGTTCATTCAACTGTCCTGATATCACATGGCATTTGCTACTCAGCAGTATGCTGGAACTCTTTAAGAAATATATATAATATTATATTATAATATATAGTCTTATATAATAACCTTGGACTCCTTATTAAATAAGACTGTTTTGTTTATCTAGCATAGACACACCCTAAATGTCAAGACGATGTCATTATATTGTTCTATTAGAAAAGAATTATTGTAGGAATTATTAGTTTAGATTATACACAATTTTTAATTTATTAGACAAAAAGTAAGGGCTTTAAATGTAAAATGCTTTTTTCGATTATACACAGAAACGTAATTGAGCCTTTATTTAATAAAATAAAGACTTTATTTTATTAAATAAAAAAACTGAAATTTGTACGTTTTGTGTGTGCTAGCTTTCTCACTGACTATGAACGAAACGTCATGTTGTTTTGAATTCTGAGTGATCTTACAACGTAATGACGAAATTGTATTGAAAACATATACTAAATTAAACACTAAATCTTTTAATCTGTGAGAACTGAGAGGTGTTATTGCCAGAGAAACAAATTCAAGTTTATTTTCAAATCCTAAACTGAGCTTTAAATCAATAACTTATTTATTGGCACACTAACACACAATAATATGATTGTATTACAATGACAATTTTATCTTATAACATAATAGATAGAAAAGTAATTAAGTTAATTACGAAAACTATTTCTTAATTGGCGGTGATTAAGAGCGGGGCAGGTTGCTAACTCGCTATCTAGATGATTCGTGAGCTGTTCCAAGTGCTACGGGGAGGCTACGTCATACGTGGTGTGCGACCAGAAGCTGCCTTCGCTTACCAACGTCTTGTATTGCCTGTTACATTTATCAATTATTGGGCATTGGAAAAAAAATCGATTTTCCCAGTACCTAAAGAGAAAATTGCAACGTGATTATAATAAACGCAAAAATGCTAAGCGAAAAGAGTGAAATTGAAATTAATTATAATATAACGCAAAAGTTAATTACAAATATTTTTTTAAAATTGGTTATCAATGCTGGCTTAGTCTAACTTCAAGCTTTTGTATGAAGCATGTACACGAGGTACAAATGCTTCGATGACGTTCAAAACGCACCAAAAGTGGCGGCGCTACGCAGAGACAGACGGACGACCCTTGTATTGGTCGGGTGGAGGCGCTTGGTGCAAGCCGCCGCTATTCGCGTGACCTAGAATCTTTCAGGATTTCAGGGCATGTTTGTTATTAACGGGAAAGTATGTTGGCAAGCTTTTATGCACCGTTTCAGAACTGGGTCAGCTCTATGTAAGGACTACTACGGCTTACAGCGACATTGTGACCTGGGTCAGGTCATCGCTGTGCGAGATATAGTCCCGTCCAATCGATACCGGCGTGACGATGAGTTTTAATGACAACTATAATTTGTGCCACAATATCGTTTAAAAGCGGATAGATCTGTCATGTTAATTGTAGGCTTAGAACCCGAATGACGAAATGTTCAGGATGTGTTCAAACATACAAATGTGTTTGTTAACAATAACACTAAATAGACCTTTTAATTGTATTAAATAATCTCGTTTTATATACACAAACATACGCGGTATGTAAAAGGCTACCCCAATGACGACTCCATCAGCATTGTTTACGTAAAACTAGATTCAAAATCTTTTTAATCGGTTTCCAACAATCGCAAAGTCTAAATCGAAATACTTCTACGTGATTTTGGTTTTTATCATTAATAAAAGGTATTAAATTTAAAATTGATTCGTTTTTATCAATGTAACTCAATATAATGTGATAAAAGGTTACATTTAACAGACATCGTATGCTGATAACGGATTTGCATCCATAATTTCCACTTCTGACCGACTCTCAAAAACTAGAGAAGGTTGCAACGTGTGTGTATTTTTTGAGTTAATACAATAGAAGCAAGCTTACATTGACTGCGCTTATTTCAGGAAATAGGGACTTTTTTAAAATAATTATTTTGTTTTATTGTTTTTCATAATAAATATTATTTTAATAAATAATTTTATAATAAATTGAAAAAAATTACATTTTAATATAAGAATGGATTGAAAAAACTACAATAACGGCTAAGAACGAAACCATAGTTCTGTTAACGACCAGTGATAAGCGTTATCAGTAATTCCTAGTCGGAGATTTCATCTGCCGCGGACCCAACACGATAAGAACAGGTATCGCATAGTATTTAAAAAAATCTGTGTTTTTTGGAGACCCTCGTATCACGCGCCGAATGCCTAAAAAGGGCCAATAGCCAATGAAAGCTATTGGTGAGGTGAGTCCCGCGATCTGAAAACGAAGAAAGGGGTGCGCAGCGGCTCCTTCGAGGCCCAGCGATGTTTGCCTCGGCTCGCTGGTGAAACTTTCTAACCCTGTGCGGGAGGGAGGGAGAGGCGCGCGGGTGCCAGAGAGAGGGTACCGACCTCATTGGCCAGTGCCACTCCTCCCGTCGAGGCAGCAGGCCATCTTTATTAAAAACACTTCCGAGTTAGGTGCATGGCGCGCGCGCCTCGCAACATGATCCTGAATTCGTTTTAGCTCGAGTTTGCACGCGTGTTCTTACTGTGGATTGTGCTTGGCCCATTGCCGGTTGGAGACGCAGTGCACCCGCGAGCGCTTTCTCTTCGGCGGGAAAAGTGGCCGTCGGCTGTCTCCGATCGGGCTGGCTGAGAGGCGCTGAAGCCTTCCGCGCGAGAGCAACAAAGACGGGGAGCTGCTGACACAGATTGACTGATGTTCATCGCGTGGAAAACGCATCCCTTCGCGAGGTGCACCTTCGAGGTGGGTATGGAAACAACGCTTCAGGGTCACGCCGCTCGTGTGCTATTATGGCTGCAAATGTTCCTTATTTCCTGTTTAGTTTAGTGTTTTATCAATAATAATAAATAAACATGAAAAATTATGAGTATAAGTGGCATCATTTAAATAGGAAATAATAGCGATGGAAAATAATATTGAGGATTTCTCCGGGATAGGATGATGCATGTGTTTCCCTGGAAGCCCTGAAAGAGGCTGCTGAGGAGCGTTGGCGGCGTGCGGCGGCCAGCAGCCGGCAGCGGGAGTCGATAGTGCCGTCGCCGATAGATCAATAATAATCGAGCGTGCACCCCGCGCTGAATATACCCGCTGCCGCCATTTCGACGATGACGACGTATTTTTTGTGGCGAGCGAGGCGCGGGGCGGGCGCCCGCGCGCGGGGTTGCCAGTCGTCGGGCGAGCGGGGTGCCGTGCGAACGCGCTCTCGGGCTATGGCGCTAGGGCTGAACCTCACTCCCAGCGAAGGGTCGAGTTGAGTGTAGAACGGATACGAGTGGTACGTCCTAGCTTTGTGCAGTGCTTCCTTCGTCCACAGGCCTTGTTCCGCGCTCCATTTGTGTGCCTGTCGTACTAATAATGCCATTGTGATGACGTAATGCAACGCGCTCCACTGGGTGCGTAGTAATAATTCGTGCGGCCGTCCCGCGATAACATTCGTGCTCACGGCTCTCAGCACCTGTGGATTTGCGGCTGCTAGGATTTTTAGGAGCGCCCCTGATTCCTATTGGAATCTTGTTGGAATATCGTAGCCTCCGGTTGGGTTTGTATTTGCGGCTAATCGCATTGGCGTTTCTATATAACCTATAAGTGACTATATGTGGTCAGGTTGTTCGGGCAAATGACAACGTATAATGTTTTCGTACTGCAGTGCGCTACGCTGAGTGCTCTCCGTTGCACGGATTCTCCTTCCGCTGCCGCTAGGGGGCGCCCGCCATTTTAACCTTGATTTAAATCTATACCTCTGTCGGTATCTATGAGCCTTCTATTC
The DNA here is from genome assembly GCA_018230265.1 of Delias oraia. NCBI lineage: Eukaryota > Metazoa > Arthropoda > Insecta > Lepidoptera > Pieridae > Delias > Delias oraia. The sequence continues at coordinate 43,041 of DWCF01000043.1, read as the reverse complement.
AAGAGGTTTCGAATTTTTATTTCTTACATACGGCTAAATAAAAGCCACGAACCATAATTATCTACCAGGAATTATAACGAAGTCTAGATAAAGCCTCAAATTAACCTTAAAAATACTTCTTTTTCAAGATAAAATTACCTAATACCTCAAAAAATTCTAAAACCGCACATTAGGATGCTATTGAAAGCGGATGGCATAATATCAATCAATCCTACTTTGTAATTTTTAATTTACGAATTAATACGTTTATTCTCGCAGTAAGTTTTTTTACCATGTTTATATAAAAATGTGACTGTCTCGTTACTTAAGCTGTGCTCTAAGAATATGAAAACAAAACTCAATAAATGCGACTATAATGCCACCATTAATATTTAATCATCAGTGTTATTTTTTAGGGATTAATGTCCCCGGGTACCGTTCGCGCATTTCTTGATTTTCTTCTGTTACCAAGAGTTGCTAAAACTAACAATTAACCCGATAATTCTAAAAACAGAGGTCCTGTCATTCAATCGCATATCATTTTGCATGGCTGTTTAAGTAATGAAAAATTAGTGTCAGCCGAGTATATAGAAGACTTAGTTGTTAAATAAAAAATTCCGCCTTTTCAGGTCCGATCGCGCCCGTCAAACGAAACCACTATGAGAAAAGTAAAAATGGTTTTAATGTAAACATTACCCATTGTTAAAGTTTTGTTGAATGATCCGAGAAATAAGAGAGAACACTTATGTATACACTGAGATATTGTAGATATATTTATAGCTCTTAAGCCTGAGCGGCATTTATTATCTTCCAAAGAACTTCTATTGAGGAAAAATGGCCACGCAAAGATTTTGTTTGAGGTGGAACAACCACCAGTCAAATATGCTGTCGGTGTTCGACCAGCTTCTACACGCCGAGACCTTCACCGACGTCACGCTGGCGGTGGACGGTCAGCTACTCAAAGCCCACAAGATGGTCCTGTCGGCCTGCAGCCCCTACTTCCAAGCGCTCTTCGTCAACCACCAGGAAAAGCACCCCATCGTGATCCTGAAGGACGTTCCCTATTCGGACATGAAAAGCTTGCTGGACTTCATGTACCGGGGCGAAGTGAGCGTCGACCAGGAGCGGCTGACCGCCTTCTTGAAAGTGGCGGAGAGCTTGCGCATCAAAGGGCTCACCGAGGTGAACGAGGAGAAGTGCGACATCCCTGCCCTGACCAATTCGCTCATCCAGCAGCACGCCAACCCCGCGCACACGCCGCCGCCGCAGCTGCACCGGATACACCCCTACGCGCAGCACAAGAGGCCCGCTCCCGCCCTGCCTAGCGGCGGCGCGCCGCCCAATCTGCTCATGCCGCTGCTAGGCAGCGCGCTCATGCAGCCCAAGCGCAAGAGGGGCCGCCCGAGGAAACTCAGCGGCAGCTCCAGTGACGCGCTCAACGCCGCCGCCAGTCCCCCGGGCGAGTTCGTGCCGGAGAGTGCGGCGCACGCTGCGAACAGGGCGGGAGACCAGCTGCTGCGGGGCTCCCCTGAGATGCTCGAGGTGAAGATGTCCATGGACGGGTTCGGGCAGGACGACGCGACGTCGGGCGGCGAGGACGGTGGCGAGGCACTCATGATCGACGAGGGCGACGACGCGCAGTCCGGCGAAGCGCCGCACTCCGGCAAGGACTCCGAGTCAGCAGGTACGTGCCTCCTAGCGTAAGCCGCGCCGACCATTTGCGCCGAAGCACGACTGGGCCGGGCCGCAGACGACTGCGACGACGCGTCGGCTTGTCCTATTGTACATACATTATAATCTTCCCTTTCGTTACCTAACCCCGCTAAAGACGTACACCGTAGACCGATAGATCCGTTGAATAAAAGAAAAGCTAATGGGATATAAGCTTTGATGTTGAGAGAATACCGACTCGATCAGTGAACAGAGTGAAGTGATCATGATATTTTATAGTTACCTTATTGTTCTCAACGGGGTAAGTGATATATGAAATTGTTGTAATCGAAAATTTGATGCTTATATTTTCTTCTATGAAAGAATCAATTCTTGCTTGCTTTTCTGCTTTCGGGGAGAGCTATTAGAGGAATGGCCAGGGGCAGTTTCGGTGTGGTGTTCGAAGAACAGTCTTTCATTCTCGTAACTTCCGTAATCAATGTCAATGCCGCGTAACGTAAAGGGTAAACAACAAGGCTTATTCCCAATAGCTTTCCTTCACCTAGACTCTGGAGCAACTTGGAAATATTCTAGAACCACTCGAGTGCCGGCGGTACACTCGGATATTTCCAAAGTGCCCGCCAGAGTCCATCAAAAGATTAGTTGCGCGATTTTTATTCCATTCTACCTTACAGTATATAGTAGAACCGAAAAATATTTTCAGATACCGCAAAAGTAGCAAAAGAAGAGAAGCAAGAAGGCTTTGCGTGTAACGGCCCCGTGCTGTCCGTCGAGAACGGCTCCATCAAACAGGAAGCGGCGGACGCGACGGACGATTACAACGAGCCCGTCGAGTACAAGTACAACCCTGACAGGAGCCGCGAGGGCTCCGACTCGCGCGACGGCCCCGCCAAGGACGCGGACGATAAGGGCCGGCCGGCGCGCAACCTGAAGCCAAAGAACAGCAAGAAGATGCTGCCGCACATGTCCAAGTTCAGGGCTCGCACCCTCTTCAACCAGTTGTCGGGGCTCTCCAACCTCAACCCGGCGTTGAACAGCTTCGACAAGTTCCCGGCCGAGACAGTGCTGATGCCGGCGCTCGCCACGCAGCTGTTCGCGGCCGAGCTGGAGCAGAGCAGCCTCGGGCTGGCCGGCGCCGAGGCGGCGGATCTGGCGCAGACCAACTGGGAGCACCGCATCTTCCCGTCGCCCGTCAGAAAGAGCACCGTGGGCGGCGTGGGCGGCTACCACGAGGACACGAACGAGTCGGTGCGAGACTACTGCATCAAGGAGGGCGAGAACGTGTTCCGCTGCAAGATCTGCGCGAGGGTGTATACGCACATCAGCAACTTCTGCCGGCACTACGTCACCTCGCACAAGAAGGACGTCAAGGTGTTCCCGTGCCCGATCTGCTTCAAGGAGTTCACCCGCAAGGACAACATGATCGCGCACCTCAAGATCATACACAAGAACCAGCCCGGCGCCGGCGAGCATGCCGCCAAGCAGGAGTCGTAGGCAACAGGCAGATGTGACGGCCGGCGAAAGGCGTGGCGGGGCTGCCGGCCACGCCTCCACAGAGGGACTGCTGCCCTTAAGATTGTTGCTATTTAGGCGACGTTGGTCGCTGGTTGTTATATTTATCTATTTATTTACGTTGTTCCATTGTTTCTTACGAGTGCCGACCTACGAGGAGGATCACGGGGTCTATGATTTACTTGTGGATTTGCACTCACTTGTTACTTAATTTTATTACTTACGAAAACTTCAGGGTACAAAGCAACTACTCACGCTGATTCGAATGTCGTTCATTTGAAGACACGCAATTCTCATTGAACTGAATTAGTATAGATTAGGTGTAACGTGGCGCCGTGCTCCGCCGGCCGCCCCGGCACAGAAGGTTTTGCTGCGTGCGGCCGGCGCGGCGGCGCAGGGGCTCCGCGTGGAGCCGAGCGCGAATGCATTTTCATTCACTTGCCTATTAGTGATCTTAGTTGTAATAGAACATTATTAACTCAACGCGGGCTATGATTTTTAATAGATTTAATGTTAATTTTAGTTACTTTAAAGTTGATATTTCGGTTGTATTGATTGGAGTGGCGATGCACTAGCTAAGGTGCGGACAGCACCAGGTAATCTCATCCAAGAAGACGATAGTTCCTTTCAGTTGCTGCTACTGATCTTAATTTATACCTTATTTATTCCCTTCGTTTGCGGCGTCGGCGATAGATGTACGCCTGTCGTTCCAGCGACGAGTATGTTAAAGACAATACTTAACATAACTAACTTAAGTAGAGAAATTGTTTCCCGCCCGTCGTCACAGCGTCGACGGGACCACTCAAGAGTAGCAGCCGTAAGCTAAGCGTAACATAACACGTTTGTATGTAGTATGGTAGAGACCCGCACCGCCGTCGTCGGGGCGGTGCGGGCGCGGTGCTCTGGAGGCGCGCGGGAGCATGAGATGATTGCCTTGTATTTCGTTAGGGATGCCTTATTAAGTTAAGGGACGTACTTATTCATTTGAGACGCGAAACATGTAGTCTTCCAAACGTTTAGCGCCACGAGTCGAGCTGTGGGGAGCGGGCGCGGGAAGCCGAGAGGGTTGCTCTCCCGCAGCACCTCCAGGACCTCCAGGGACGCTTGCCTATTAGTGTGCCTTTACTTGTTATATTAAAAGTTAGTTCGTCTACTAGTTGGTTAAGACTTTTCAAAGGGTATTTATTGTGTATATTTATTTTCATGAGTGAAACTTTACAATCTATTTTAAGATGCTTCCTTAGTCTAGAGACTTTAGGCCCACGTATTTAAATCGTAGTCGTTAGGTAAACCGGGAGGTCATCTCATGTTCCCCACTGGGCGACGCGAGGCAGCTCCGGCAGGCGCTAAGACTGTACATTCTTCAAAAATTTAATGACGAATTTATTGTACCCTTCATACATTTTTAAGGACGTTTATCCGACATTGGTTAGTACTTAACGGTTTAACTTAATATACGAGGCTAACGAAGCATAGCGTCTATTACAATTATAGTCAATTTAGCCAGTGCCTACAGTTTTTGAGAAAACTGAGCGGTAGCGTTCTCTTCGTTCCCACGCCCACCGGGCCGTCGGCGCAGCCCACGGGGCGCCGGGGCTCGGAGCAGCTCGCGTTCGAGCGGCGTAGTCATGGAACTTTTGGTTCATATATTTGCTATGTATATCATCAATTGGTGCTAAATTAAACTTAAGAGAGCCGCATAAGATGCGGAGTGTAAATGTCCCTAACAAAACGTTGTCTGTTAAAGTTGTTGTTTAAAGAGTTTGGCGCGAAGCCGCGCCCCGGCCAACGCTGGCCGCTGTAGGGGCGCGGCCGCGGGCGGGCTCCTCTATCAGAGATGGTGACATATTTTATTTACAAAGATATTTATTTATTTTCAAGTTGTTGAGAACAGAGTTATGTAATTTAATTACTTAGTACCTATACACTCGATTCATATACATACATACTATAGATTTATCTCGAGCGATTATAGAATATGCTTCTTCGATGCTATTGTTAATAACGTACCTTGGATCTTAAAATAGTAAGGAGTATTTATTTGTGAAGCCTTCCTTTTCTCAAGCTCTATTGTATTGATTAGCGGCCTTAGACGACGGTTCTATGTCTGTCTATATGTATAGGTTGTCGCAAAGTGACTTTTGCAGGGAACATGATGTTGTATGCCAGATATACATCTGCCTGTATTACGATTCTTATTATATAATTATTCTTAAATTAGATGCACGTACGTATAAGAGGGAAGGCGAAGCGGAGACAACTGGCGGAGCAGCTCTGTGTTGTATGGAGAGTAATATATCTAAATGTAGTATTTATTTACAATGTTTTAAAGATGCGACTTATATGAACGTTATACTCGAAGAGGGAATAGGCAGATTGCGGGATAGAGTTAGCCAAATGTTAAGACATATTTCGTTGCGCACGTTCTTAGCCAATAGAGGGGCAAATGTATTTACCTTAGCAACGATTAGAGTCGAGACTTACACTCCTAGGGTCATAGGGTCATTTGTTGTCGAGACAGAATACGGTCGATCGTATACAATCATTATTATTATATGTTAATTACTATTTTTAGAAACTTTAAAGAAAAATAAAAGTTACAGCAAAATATGCCCAAGTTTTACTCCATGTTATTCGTCTGCTTTGCTGTCGTTGCTGTTCATTTGACCTTTTTGTGTGTGTAGCTGTGACTCGTAGCCGATGTGCGGTGCCTTACTTTTGTTGAGTGACGCGCCCGTCTCGGAGGCTGCGCCGGCTCGGCCGAGCGCTGCCCCGCCCTTTCACGAATTCGTTAGGCTAGCGTAGGTTAATGTAGTAGCAAAGTAACGACACGGGTTATTAATAAAGATTAGCTAAGTTATTTATAATGTATACATAATGTTGTGTTGTTTCTCGCCGAGTGGATCCCTGCGGCAGCGGAGCGCGCCTGGCCAGGTAGGTGAGCCGCCGCGCCGCCGAAGGGGCTGCCACCATTACGTATGTGTAACGGCTTTTGTTGCTCAAATTGACTGTCCGATCGCTTCGTTCAGTACACGTTGCTTCTTCCTATCATTTGTTTCGTAGTGCTATCAGGTTCATTTGATTTTGTTACGCGGCTGAATTGTTTTTATTTTATATTATTTAATAATGTTAATGCTGTTACAAGCCTCAGAGGCTAAAGATTTGGGCGCAGAGAGGCCGGCTGCCGCCTCTCGCCCCGCGGCGCACCCGCATGCTCTACGCGCGGTTGGTGCGCCTTCGAAACTTGCCGAAATACTTCCAAATGCAAACAATTGAGTCCTATTTTTTATTTTAGTCTATACGACCTTATTGATTTTTTTATTTATTAAATATTTTCATCTTATTTTGTGGCCTCTGTGACCAATTAATATTTTAACTGTTCGTTCTATTAGAGACGGTTTTAAAGTAAGCGTAGTTTAAAAATGACAGTTAACTGTATCTACGAACGTTAAAATTAATGGTTTCTTTAATATTGTTTCTAGTTGAGTAACGATTTTGTTTGCGCCTCCCGACGGGCCCGTCGACGGCCCCACTAGGCCGCTGATTGCGCCCGCCAGAGGCCTCCTTTGTTTTGTCATGGTGTACTTTACTCATTGAACAAATAAATTTTAATATATTTTATGTTGGTTTTTTATTTCACCTTTTTTCTGTAGCTTTGTAGTTGTCATACTAGAGCACGAAATTACATTCGCTAAACATCCTTGCATCCCAAGAGTAACTGTCGTTGATGTCGTTCCCTGTATTGCAGGACGCGGCACTCCCGAGTACGAGTGCAAAGACGTGAGGTACCAGCCATCGCCGAGCGAGCGGCAAGGCAAGCGCGGCAGCGCTGCGGCCACGGGCGCCTCTACGTCCAATGAGCACCAGAGCGACTCTCTCAACAACAACACGCTGCAGGGCGGCCAAGGGCAACGGCCCGCCGTGCGTCGGCGCATCCGGCGGCGAGCCAACTCCGCTTCCAATGACCCGGCCGAGCAGCTCACCGAAATGTCGGTGCGAGGCCTCAATCTGTTCCGCTACGCGTCGGTCAGCGAGGGCGTCTACCAGTGCACCGAGTGCGCCAAGGAGAACATCCAGAAGACCTTCAAGAACAAGTACTCATTCCAGCGACACGCCTTCCTCTATCACGAGGGGCAGCAGCGCAAGGTGTTCCCCTGCCCCGTCTGCTGCAAGGAGTTCTCGCGCCCCGATAAGATGAAGAACCACATGAAGATGACCCACGACTGCTACGTGCCCAAGGACTGCGTCTACCCTCCGAACACGTACTTCATCCTGCCGGGCCTCGAGGGGCAGCTGCCGCCCGGTGTGAAGCTGGAGGCGGCGGGCCCCCTGCCGCGCGCCTCGCCCGATCCCGCGCAGGCGTAGCCTCGCCACGGCTTCTGCGTAGCTTTGGCTACCCCAGAGTTGATTAGTTCGTACTCGTTCTATTTTTGGAGTGAAATTTTAATTAATATATACCACAAACTTTATATTTCCAATATTACTGTTATGCATTTAATATGTAATTACTGTTGGAGCGGATTGTTTGAAATGGTTGTGCGAAGTAGACAATAAGGGACGGGCCAGTCGCGGCGTCTCGCGGCCTGCGCCGCTCCGAAGTCGGAACGTTTTCGACGCTGTTTTATTCTAGGAGAGATACGGTTATAGTATTCATATTTTAGCGCCGTGTGCCTTGGGGGCCGCGCCCCGCTCAGATGTTTATAGTTATAGAATTTTGATGAAAGTTTATCTCTACTGGGTAAGAGTGCCATAGCACAATATTTTGTCACTTATAGTTTTCATATGTTCTATAGGTTAAAAGTATTTTAGGATGGGATTCTTGTGCCTCAAACTGAGAACCCGAACGACGACAATCAGCAGTTCTTCCATTGATAAGAGTAGATATGTGGGCGAAGCGGTCGCTCGGCCGTCGACAAGCGGCGTTAGCTTTCCTTGGTGGACGCGATGGGGCGATCTTAGGCTTAGCGGGGAGCACAAAGTAATATGTAATTAATTCGTTGTTTTAACGATTCGTTAGTGTTTAAAGTTTACGCACATCGTTTTAGTGTTACGAGCGTCCACGGTTGGCCGATGTAAATAGCGGATGTATACACGTTATCCCATAGAATTTATGTTCACCGTTAAAGGTATTAACAATTAGTTCAGTGTGATTTTTAGATAGTTTTATTGACTTTATGCGCCAGTCAACTCGCACAACTCGAGCCGTCGCGAGCACTTGCTTCTCTCTCGCCTGCGTCCGGGCTCTTCACTTTGTTCTCTTTCGGTTTGTAGTATTTTGTTTTGTGATATTAGGGCTAACCAAGTTAGCTGCCTGTACGCTGTTGACACGTTCTGACGTTCTTTCCCTTCTGCTCGCTGCCTGGCAGCCCTGATACGGTTCTTGTAGACCAGTTGAATGGTTTCCATGCGTGGCATTATGCTCGATCCTACCTGCGTGAAATCACCAGGATCGCGTTGGCCATCGGGAGTCCAGGAGCTTCATTCATTCGGGATAAGCTTTTTTGCGGTATAGTAGAGCATTTCGAGGCATTCAAAAGACTAATCCAAATGCCAATTAACAAAGAACAGCATTGGCTCCAGAGTCAGACTACAGATAAGTTAGTGCAATAATTTGCAAGTGTTAAATATTTGTTATATTCTATGTAAAACGTACCAGAGTACACCTATATTTGTTTTTTTCTAACAACTTTATTTTAGTATTATGTTGTTTTTCCTTCTCATTATTTTCTTTGTTTACTTTTTAGAAAGTATCTGTATACATTATTTAAAATGAGTTAAGAAGTACATTCATATTTTATGTCTATTCTTAAAGTATTATATAAGTCAATTTACTTTGTATGGCCTGTGATGTGCGGGCGCGTTTCTGGTAGATCCTCATACTCGTTTCTCACCTCGTGGTCTTGTCACTTCGATTGTTTCCTTTCGACGGCACAAATAAGCCCTATCTACGCTTAACCCCTTCTTGATCGCTCTATTTCCTCTGTCAGCGGTTAACCGAAACCAGCCCCGCATATCAATGTTATTAACGAACACTACCACAGTTTAACTGAAGTAAAGGTTGTAGATGTAGAAAATCTAAAATATTGCAAACAGCAAAGCTTTAACACTTAATCTTTGTATTATTAAAAATTGTAACAAAATAAAATATAGATATAAGAAAAAGAATCTTACCATCGCAATAATTGAATGCGAACCATGTACACTACAAATTATGTTTAAATAAAAAATATAGACTAATATGTTTTTCTTTTTTTTTTACTTCGCGCAATCGTAGGTAAGTAGCTTTTTTAAAACATTCAAGACACATTCGAAGAAAAAAAATGGTTCAATATTTTTTTTGGAAATTGTTTTGTGCAAGAGCTCTGTTCGGACTTGTTTCGTTATCTTACAATGCGTTGTCAAGAGACTGTGTTAATGTGCAATGATTTCCAGCCTACCAATCGACTTACTACGACGACGTGGACAGCAACTTCCCGGTTATAACGTTAGAAGTGTTGTCGACCGACGACCACTGCTCCAGCGAAGCCTTCGCCGAAAACATGGACATGGACGAGAACGAGACGACGGAAGCGGGCGTGCACTTCCTGTCGGAAGCCCCACACGACGACGACAAGGACGAGCTGTTGGACGAGGCCTCGAAGGAGACGGTGCGCAGCGATCTGCTGGAGTACATGATGCGCAGTGACGGCCGGGTGGTGTGCAAGCTCTGCGGCGAGGTGCTGCTGAGCCGCACGCACTGGTACCGGCACAAGTACAGGGTGCACACGGTTCATCCGCTTCACCCCGCGCGCCTCTTCCAGTGCCACAAGTGCCTCGTCTACTTCAAGAGCAGGAAAGGTACGTAGCTGCCTAAGCCTTACAGAACAGTGTCAGAGAGGCTTTCACGCTGTAGCGGCTGCGCCTTTTGCTACTGTTTAACCGGTAGCAGTGTAGGGCGTCTCGCTCCCACACTGCCAGCTCCAAACAGTAGCAACAGATGCTGCTGTCTGCTGCTGCAGTCTGCTACCAATTAAACCGCCGGGAGCGGTGAAATGCAAGTTGGATATTCATTCTTTCATATCGCGATCTGCATTTCATTGAATACTCCGAAACTGTACTCCAGCTAAAACGCCTAAGATTTTCATGCGTGTCGCCTGGATACTTGTCTTTCCGCAGCTGAGCATTTTTGTTGCTCTGTCTGCCATGCACCAAAACTCTTCAGAGGTACCTTCATAAAAAGTATATTTCCATTAGCGGTTTGTGCATACCTTACCTTATATAGTCCAACTCGAATTGATATCCGTTATTAAACAATGTTTAAGCTAACACTTACGAGTGAGAATATAATTAGGAATCGGTATATTTTCCATAGACAGCGTTTCTTTTCCTTCACGTTCCGTTACTACCTTTAGGCTATCCAGTATTCCTTATAGGTTAACTGTACTATCACGTTCCAGGCTACATCGGCCATATCGCCAGCAGGCACAGCGAACAGCTGGCCGACGCGAGCCCTGTCTTATCCAACAGCCAAGTAGAAACAGCGAGGGAAACCCCAGTTATTCAGAGCACGAAGGATATTAAGGACGAAGCGGACCCCGAAATGGCCATCCCCAAGACGAGTGTGCCAAATTTTCAAACTCAAACGCAGACCAAATCCATCCAAAATATTATTAAGACGGAGTCGAAAAGACCTTATCGGTGCCAAAATAAAGGTATGATCCAGGACAAGTTTATTTATTGCTCATCTTTCGGCTTCTTTTATTCTCTCGCGTGGAACATCTTCTGAAATTTTAATAAGAACTGAGAACTAAAAAATTCTCTGTCTTTTCATAAACTGTATTTAAAAAGCTTATACTTTTTTTTATTAAATGACTAACGCTATTGGCATAAGGCCTTTGCAGCTTGTCGCAGACTTTGGAGCGAGCCGTATGCTCGCCGAGAGTTTGTTTTGTGCCGCGACTAGCGCCAAGGCGTCTCCTGCGAGAAACGAACCTCGGGTTGGGTCGCGGGAACATGCCACGACCGGTCGGTACCTCACCGGGATGGATTTTGCGACATTAGCTTTTACATATTAAACATATCGTCACAGTCGGTTCTTTAAATAATTACTATTTCACAAACATAGAGACATGTCAAAATGACAACAGCTCTGTAACGTCGAGAATTAGAAGGCTTGATAATATGTGTTCATATATGAAGTTTTGTTTGACAATAAGGTCTGTCATTGTAGCTGACACGACGATACGAACGTCGAGTGAATGGGAGGAGAAGCGGCTGAGGGAGGAGAAGCTGGTGGCGGATATCATCGCGAGGGTGCGCAAGGAGTGCGAGGCGCAGGGCGACGGCGCCGCGCGCAGGGGCTACTCGCGCCGGACCACCGTCATGCACATGTAGGCTGCGCCCGCAGGCCTTCCACGCTTCACCAAACCTGTGCCGAAATGTGCAACACTGAACAGCAGAGGAGGTGCCCAGTGATTATTATAAGAGATTAGATGCTAGCATTGAAAGTGGATGTGTGCGCAGAGTGTGTACCTACCAACGCATACTTTCCATCTCAATCAACCCAGTAGGGGTGGGTAAAGAAAAATATAAATATGTCTATAACATATTTTCATAGTTGAAACTATCGAAAAAGATTGATTACTTATTTAAATTTGTGCCAAACATTCGTACTTCTCATTATTGGGACATTGTACTTCCCCAAACCTCCGCCTCGTGCCAAAACGGATTTACTGTAGTGTGAGTTATTATATTCAGTTAGTTTATGATGTTTTACGTAATTGTGTTTCAATGTTCTATAATAATGATTGGGTGTTTTGTAAACGGAAAAGTCTCACATGAGTTCCTATTGTTAGCAACACCGCCTATTTTATTACGTTAACATATTTTAACCATAAAGTAATGATAGGTACATAGAAAATGTAGATACGAAAGAATCGGACCGGACGAAAATCTACAAATCAACAGGAGAATTGGAGAAATAGACTGCATTTAGGATATAGGAGAAGGAATTTCAATACTGCAATTAAAAAGCATTGCAGTATCTTTAGGATGTTCCTACTCGGAAAGCGTAAATGCTGTGTGGCTACTGTCCGCCATTTTTAAAATTATCATATCTTGAAAGTTTTAGCTCATATGATACGTGAACGAATTGTTTTCCCTTAAACTAATTCCTCTTAAAAATACCTACACCTAGAATTAAACCGCTTTTTTGGTTAGTTTGAAGAGTAAAAATTTTTTTTACCTAATATAATATATAACCTTAGTTTAGGTACTATGAAAAACGGTCAAATTGTTTCACAAAAGTATGTACACAGCCCACACGTGATTATGTGTGAAATAAATATTATCCTATTATATTATATGTAATTACTTGTTATAAATCACGCTGTATAATTTTTTTCTATTGCAAAGTAAATTTGAGTTAAATTTTTGAAAATTTTGAGTTATTTGAGAAAAAAATTGAGTTATTTTAAAGTTGGATTTAATACTTGTGTTTTTTGGAATTTCTGTAATAATGTGGAAAAAATGAATAATAAAATCCATATTTTACGAGGCATTACCACTTAAATTATTGTCATTATATATTTCCAAATATTACTGTTATTATTAATTAAGTTAAATAATATCTAAACTCTCATAAGAATCATTATATTTCGTATGTAAGTTGTTACCATCCTAAGAAAGAAGCTAGATTAAGAATTAAACATATTTTGACGAAATTATAATTGGTTTTCCACGAATGTTGCATATTTTTAAAAATAATATATAATTTATTTTTTAGATAAGTAGACGTTGTGATCTTTCTGTGTTGTACCAATTAAGTACTTGTGTAAATTTTTAAAATATGTCCAATAAAATATTGTACGGAATCTGTGATGATATGGCTCAGTAAAATATTAAATAAAATAGTATTTTTCAATTCTATCCTTTTTCTATTTTTATTTATATTAATTAGGCTACCAGATTTATAATTGTTTAGCAAAACACAAGAGTGTTAAATGCTTTTAATGCTTGTGCTGGCTGTTCTTCATGGTTTGTCTCGTATGAAAACAAAGTATAAAGATGTCTTACATTTTATTCTGTCATTTCATTTTCGAAACTTCATTTTTATAAAGTTTCTGTCCAAATTTATTAATTAATAGAAAAGTACGTCTTCAAATTTTAAAGTAATTTGTGTTTTGACAAGACTTAACACTTGACAGTTGACTTACATTAATAGTTTCGTATAGTTTGTAACTTTGTTAAAAATTGTAAACGATCCATCATACAGTAAATAGTAAACGTATCTCACTTATTCAAAATCTTTAAATAATTTATTAAATTTACATGATATAATTTATTTAATATAATATGCCTCAAATTTTTAATGTTCTACGTTGTTATAAATGTTTTATATTTCAAGTGAGTACGTTTTAAGTATTCATACAAACAATTTGATCTTTTAAGCAAACAAAAGAACATCGCTATTGTGTTTTACATTCCTTATTATTTTATTTTAATGTGCTTCACAGATTCATCAAATAAAAAAAAGCACCAAGTGGGAATGTAAGATGTGTGGAGAAAAGCAGTCTATCAAAAGGCACTATGGCATAGGTTCTAGCAAAGACTGCAGATTACATGTACAAAAGCTTAATTTATTGCAGTCCAACAAACATTCTGATGATACAAACAGCAACTCCAATGACTCTGATCACGAAGATAACATATACCAAAATATCTCTGATCCACCAGCAAAAGTTAGTAAATGGTCCCATTATATAGGTGAAAATGAAGTTGAAAGAGAGCCAGTTTTATTAAACTCTACTAATGAATATGAAAAGGAAATATCTAAAGGTAATCAATTTGAAAAGCCCAATGAATTTATATCTGACATAGATATACGTAAGAGAAAAACAAGAAACAATAAAAATATTTTAAAATTTGTATCTCCATCTCGTAAAGAACATTCTGGTATTGGAATTGATGTAACTTCTAAACATATGAACTTTAATCAAATAAGTAATTATCAATATAATAATGGGAAAAATAAACAATATAGCTCTTCAAAATGGAATAACTTTTTAGAGGATGAAGGACAATCTTCATCATCTTTAGACCTAAATCTAAGTAGTAACGTTAGCAAAAGAATCTCAAATGTAGAATCTGCTATGAAATTGGTTAACAAACAACAAAGCAAAATTAGTGGCACTTTGCTATGCAATGCTACTGATTTAATTAACCAAAATGGCAGGTCTACATCTTGTAAACAAACAATATTCTCTATGTGTGATGACCACGATTTGGACAGCATTTTGGATTTTTAAAGGATAATAAAATTATTTCAATTTTAAACTTTTATTTAACCAAATACACAGGTGTTTACATGGATGCATGCCTATATGTATTTGTAAAACAGTACACAACTAGTTTCTGCATTTAAATAAACAAACATTCATCTCATGGCATAATATATCACTTTTTAATACTATACATATTGGCTACATTTATTTTATATATAAACTGCATCATATAGAAATTTTAGCTAAATAGCATAGAAAATGCAAACTACTTAATATCTAGTAGGTACAGGTGTACATTTTGGGTTTAATATGTGGCTCGGGCAGTGTTAAGTATAGTGTCAATCCTTGCCTGAAACCTCACGGTCTAATGCTATAAATATAATTTTACAGGCTATAGTTCCACAAATACTTCTCAATGTAAATTAATCATTACCATGAACATGGAAATATTTGAAGGCTTATTATATATATCTTCAAGACATTCAAGAACTTATAAATATGAATTTTCTTAAATTAACATGTTGATTATTGATAAAAATATGTAGAGGTACACTATTTGAGTCATCTCTAGTTTTACTTAATTTCATGACTATATAAAAGAAAGTCAATAAATGTAATAAAAATGCATAAGTGTATCGTTAATTTTAGAACAAGGACTTATTGATTTATTTTTTTGGTACAAGCCACTGAAGAATCACATGATAAATACAAAGATCTGCTATGTATTGGCACTTACAATGGATATAATACACAGAGAATAGAGTGCAATCAGATGTCTGATTCTGAATTCTAACAGCCTTACCACAAAAAATAATTAGACTACACAGGTAGCACAGTCCACTCTCTTTAACTGTAGTGTTATTCGGAAGCCCTATAAGAATCGTTGTAATATATCAGTCTGCCTGTGTACGTGAGCATGAAAAGAGTACTTTCCAGGACATATTCTAGTTTTATAACTTTACAAAATAAATTAACTTTCACTAATACGCTACATGTCGACGACGATGTGAATCTCTAGCTCTTGCAAATCGTCTGCCGTAACCACTCCATCTCCATGCTCTGAAAAAGTCATTAAATGAAATTGAAAAGTTCCTAACTTGTTTTTTAGAAATAAGAATTCCAGAATCATAAACTAATATAAAACAGCCCTCATTCAAGGCAATCAGAAAATAACATGCTTCCAAATAAGTCTAGTTAGCTAAGTTGCCTTGGTTTCATCATCATCAGCCCATCAAATCCACTGCTGGACATAGGCCTCCCCCAAAGACGCCCATCTATTACGATCTTGAGCGATCTGAATCCAGCGGTTGCCCGCGACCTTCATGAGATCGTCTTTACATCGCGTGGCGCGACGTCCCACTCTGCGTTTTCCGGTTCCTTGGCATAGTAATTTTGAAACTAACCTTTCGCTAAAGCCTGGAGTGTCTCCTCTATACGTAATGTGGTCATCTACATATCGTCTTATTCCCATCTCATGATTGGCGTCTCCTGAAATTTTTTTTCACACAATGTATTCTCTATTCTCTGTAGTTGGTTTAGCAGAAACCATTATTCACAATGAATCAAAACATAGTTTGTTTATTAAAATGTTAAATGTACTCCTACCTGAAGAATGAGAGTATCTCCTACAAGAAGGTCCGCGACAACTTAATAATTGCTGCAGTTGATTATGGAAGTATTCCTTTTCTGCTGTCGTCAAGTATTTCACTCTGTTCTGAGTTTCAAATGGATCTGGAAAAATTAAAGGGAATTGAAAATATAAACTTGCAATTTACCGTTTATAATAGAAGATATCTCATAAATCAACCGGTTCAATCTTTAAGGAGCTGGACCCATCAACAGACACAATTGCGTTAGCGGGTGTCAAGTAGATACTAGTGGTATAAGACTTACCGATCCGCAAGTTGTAATAGGTAACGAGGCCAGTAACGAATTCGCAATAGAGCAGATTGTGCGTAGCGTTGATGGTCCGCACGCAGTTGTACGTGTTGTTGGAGGCGCTCATGCAGAAGCAGAACGGTCCCGCCGTCCAGAGCGGCGCCGTGCGCCAGTGCTCGTTGTCATGCCGGAAACAGTTCATGCGCTCCGATTCGCACAGCCTCTCCAGTTCAGCCTGGAACAACTCCTTCATTACCGACTGGCTGTGCTGAGGGTGTTGATGACACTAGGTACATAGCAGTCGATTAACTCAGTCATGATAGTACTACAAATAAAGATCCCAATTACACGCCTAAATAGGGCCCTTCTGTTACAACCTGGCTGAATTCAGATTAGCACTTTGATTTGTTCCGGAATATAATCCGTACAAATCTCTTGTTCGGGTTGTAATATTTCGAGGATTGAACTTGCGAATGCGAAAAAGTTTAAGTTTCAACTCTTAAATAAGAAGGTACCTCGTAAATTTACATAATAGATTGTAAGATCCGACTCAGCGGCTTTTTGAAAAACTACATCGAAATCAGCACATTCGTTGAAGCTTATCGCCAGAGTGATGATGGCATCTCCAAGTCGAGGTTTAAATGTTAAATGGCTGTTATTACCTTCTTCTTCGCCTTTCTCAGCTTTTTACGCAATCTCTGCTCCTTCAGCCTTCGTCTCTCTTCCTTCGCCTTTTCGGCTGCTTCTATGTAGGCTTGACCAGGCCCTTTCAGTTTTCTGGTTAAATCGTAAGGTTACATAAGTGTCAGTCTAAATAATGGGCATTAAAAAAAGAGCAAACTCACCGATTCTCTTCACAGTAGCACACATGCTTGTCTTCATTTTCGATGAATAACGGATGCAGCCGCCTTTGGAACACGTCTGCGGGGTGCTCGAACACAGCCAAGCTATCGGGAGCCCCTCTGTTGGGGTTTCGCGTCTCGTACTCGGATGCGTCGAACCTGGTCGGGCCCAAGTTGTTCGACGTCGACGGCACCGGCGCCATATTTGAAACGAAATGTGGCGCTTCTGTGCTTTTCTTGTCCGATGTGTAGTCCGACTTATACTTGGACAACGTTCTGTCTACTTCGGCCTGGAAATACTTCAGACTTGTGTACAAATCTGTCGGAGCACTCGCAGTGGTGGCGGGAGCTTTGTCCAAGCTGCTTAAACTGGTCTGCTCTATCAATCTCTCATACTCCGTTGACATTTCGTCTGGAGTGATTGTTACGCTTTTAATCGTACTCATAGGGTCAGTCAAGTCTTGTATATATTTTTTGTTATCTATAATGATGGTAGTAACTTGAGGTTTTGGTAGCTCTTCAACCATTTTAGATTTCTCTAGAGGCGCGCTGCCGTTTAAGTGGTGTTCATAAGCAATGGACTCAGTAGATGCCTCGTTCCTCAATTGCGTCTGAAACACATCGTCCCTGGTGTCCGTGTTGACGGTGGGAATGCTATACTCGTTTGTATGCTTCAGCTTTTTCTCGAAGTAGTTGGGTTGCCTGTGCTTCGGTTTAGGCCTGTTGGGGCGACCTTTGCGGCCGCCGTCTTTCTTACTGCTTTCTTGTATATCGGTCTTGTTTTGAATACGATTTATAATAAACGCTGGGTTTATAGTTTGCACTTCCACGTGGGCGGGCTTGCTAACCTTCAAGTGTCTCTTTATTTCCTTCAGATCCTCCAGTTTTGTCTTGAGCTGACGGATTTGATCCTCTAAACTCAGCCGGTTCGTGTGCCACGCTTTCAAGTCGCTGTAAATGACTTGGGAGCAGTTGACGTTGCCGTCTCTCTCGACCTTGCATTCTAGTGTCGTCTCGTTGTCATTTAGCATGGCTTCACTTTTCTGCTTGTGCTTGCCATGACTCGTATGCTGCGCCCGCCGCTTGCTCCTCTTGTGGTCGATGTTTTCTTTGGTGCGCTCGAAGGCTTCCAGGAAGGCTTCGGTCTCCTTGATCAGCTTGTCCACCTTATCCTCGACCGTCTTTCTGTCGATTTCATTCAACGGCTCATTTTCAAAGCTGATGTGGCCGATGCTGGGGTTCTCCTCCAGGATGCTGTCGACAGTATTCGGCTCGAAGACGTCGTTGCCCGCGGAGCGCTTCGGCCGCGTCGCGTTGAAAGCGTGCATGTCCAGCGGTCGCCTCGCGATGTTCCCGTCCGTCTCTAGCCTCGTGTACACGAGCCCGCTGGGCGTGAAGCAAGCGCATTTCTTGGTGCTCATCTTCGGTTGCAGCTCGGGCACATACGGCTGCAACATAACAACGAATGAGTTCTTGTGCCATATTATCTAACAAAAACGATTCGTGAAATTTCAAAAGGTGCATGTTGCCTAATGCACTTTATAATTGTTGCTTGTTCTTTTATGGTATAGCGGACAACGGAGCACGCAGTCTTCTATACCAGAAGACTATCTCTCTTGTTCAACCGCGCCACAATCCGCGTATTTCTTGTGTTTGCCGCCTTTGCACGCTGTTTAAGCGGCATTTTTAAGAACCTCCGATATACTTACTCACTCAGCGAAACACAGTAGAGGCACCGTTTTAAGTACAACTACTATGCTACGCTGAGTATTTGTGAGCCCGTGGTATCACTTCGGCCGAGCCGACCCATTAGTGTTTCAGCATACGTTTCGACATGGCTCTCGCAAGAGGAAATGTGTCATGTTTGTGTATATCGAGCGAATAAAGTTGTTTCTTGGAATACCTCATATTTGCATTTGTGCTTCCTCCAGCGACCGTTAACCAACACGCACTTCCATTTGCGTTTGTCCGAGCACGGAGCCCTGAGCTCGGCCTTGGAGCACTCGGCAGCTATCCGCGCCGCTTTGCCGCTTATGGATTCTGCGGATTCTAAACCGATTAAATTATACTAATTAATAAAAAGCCTCTTTTGAAATGTAGATACTAGACATGGAAACTACCTGCTAAGAAATTCGGCTCATTGGAGGCGTCGTCTTCCAGAACCTTTTCCAGGCTCGCTTCCAGGAGAGGGTTGTGGCTCTCGTTTGATATCAGAGGCTCCGATGACTTATTCACGTCACCGCTCTGTAAAGTTAACAAGTAACAATAAGAGCACCCTAAAATACATAGATAAATATTTATAGTTTGAGTTTACACGCTAAGGAATGGGAGGACTTCTCGTAAATAATATAAAATTAGCGACAAACTAAAAATAGAGAGGAGGCATAATAAGAGAACGAGATCGGTCGAGTCTCAGCGAGAGGGCAGGCCGGGTCGTCTGCCGGCGGGCGCTGAAGCTGGGCGCCAACGCCCTTTTGTGTCACAACAAGCATTGCATCCCGCGCACGGTACTTATTGTACCTAATAGACTAACTTTGAAAACTCCCCATTAACTGATGAACACGTCTTCAATTCAGATTTCCGGTGTCATCTTTAGGTCTAACCTTAAGATAACGCTGAAGCTAAAGAAGAAGGGACTGAATGATTAGTACAAAAGAAGTTGGTATTGTTATAGTTTCACGTACTTAATACTTAATGAACTATAAATAAAGAATGACTTTTTCATGACATTATCGGTGACTCACTTCATCATCATCGTCCTCGTCGTCGATCTCTAGGAAGTCATCGTCGGAGTCGTCATCGAAGTCAACGCTGTCCGACGATGACAGAAAAGGTTGTGCTGTCGTCTTTTCATTTATTTCGTGGCTGTACTTCTGCGCGCGCAGGCGTTCTTCCAAGATGTGCGCTTGAGTTTCGCGCCGGCCCGAGCTGCGTTCATTTCTTTTATTTCATACATTGAAACGTATCAACACATAATCCTGAACCTCACACTCATTCCTCTAATAAGCATTGAAATGTTTAAAAAGTCGGAACGAATGCAATTGCAATTGTCTATAAGGGGCAGCGCTCGCCATTACTTGTATGTTTTTGCGTTTATCTCTATGTTTACCTACGCGTACAGTATCTTATCTGTATGTATAACGCAGAGCGTTAGGTTACCTCTCCACGAGGAAGGTGTCTGGCCAGCGAGCCGTAGACCTTCGGCGCCTGGGCTGCAGCAGTGGGAGGAGAGACCGGCCGTCCATGTGCGCCGGGAGGTCCACGCCGCCCATGTCCAGGAACGTCGGCGCCAGGTCTATGTTCAGGACTATGTCATCCACGCTACAATTCATGCATAACTCGATAAATGAATGTTTGTAGTTGTATAGTGACACAAATAGTAGGAAGATACAATGGGGTCGGAATACTTACACAGTGCCGGGTTCTACGCCGGGTCCCCGCACCAGGAACGGCACCCGGATGTCGAACTCGAAGGGAAAGCTCTTGCCCTTCACGAGGCCGAACTGCCCGAGGTGGTAGCCGTGGTCCGAAGTGTACACCAGGTAAGTGTTATCCAGTTCGCCGAGCGCTTTCAGCTCCTGATATACGCGTTCGACAGCCTGCAACGAACAAACGAACGATGAACTAACTATTGGGAGAATCCTTATTAGCTCCTTATTTAAGCGGAGGCGGATCGAATCGCGTGGTCGACTTGATTGGATTCACTAGCTTCAAGTCGTCGCACTTTCGTAGTACATGTATGGGATTGACTTTTTGCGTTTCGATTCGGCGCGCCTAATGGACGCGGGCTTTTATAATTTCGCTCTCACCAAGTCCACACTCTGCAGCGTCTGCAGCCGCTTGGTCATCAACAAGTCTGTGAACTGCCGGTGGATGGGCTTCATCTTCTCCGTCACGCGGAGGATCCACTGCTTGTCAGGGTTCGGCGCCATGTCGTACGTGGGCGTGCTGGAATCGACAAACAAAGAGCCTTCAGCCGCACTGAGAATGCAAAGAAAAATGTTAATGCTATGTTTGTCATTGATATAATACGATGATTGTGTGTTATACTTAAGACTAAAACATAATAATATAGTTTTTAATGGAGAAATACTGATACTGATGTCGTCTCTAGAAGAAAGTAATTGTTCGTAAAAGTTTTATATTTAAAAAAGTGCCGTACTTTTACAGCTTTTCAACGGCTTTTCAATTTGGGTTGCTTTGGCGCGACCAACCATTGTGTAATGTCGGTAGCTCTTCTTAATGTTGACGCCTCTCCACGAGCTGGTCATGATCAATATGCCATTGATTGACAAAAAACTTAGCCTCTGTATACTAGGTTTATGTTCTACGTAACAAATAACATTAAAACCTGTTCACAAATAAGTTTTTTTTTTTAATAAAAAAACAAATTAAGATTGTAAGAACAAGTTTATCCGCGTCTTTGATTTATTAAAGCCCGTAAACCATCAGAAAATAAGAAAAAAAGTGAATCTCAAGCCGGCAGGCGGAAAACAGCGTTCGACAGCGTTACCCTTTTGTTGTTCACTAACTGACCTGTGCTTTCTTTGAGGAAGCGCGATTATTACTCATATATATTATGTACCTACTATAATGCAGTACTTCCAATCAATGCCTATAATGTTTCACTAAAATATCTGGCTCTGGCTTCTGGCTCGTTCCTTATATCGACTGCTGTGGCGAGGATTCAGATTACCATAAAGTTGTCATCATATATAGAAAGATAGATGTCGTGTTTCTATAGGAGTTGCCTTCTTCCAGCCCAGGAAGAACTCAATAATGTTGAATGCGATCAAGTACCTGTGGCTAGTGGTTCGCTCAGATTAATAAAACAAGTATTGATTTAAGTATAATTGTCATGTTGAAAAATTGAGATACGTTTAATTCGTGCACTTTTTATTGCAATCCCGTTTGTCGGCGAAACGAGCCCGGGACTGGTTTCGGCCTGTGTGGCCGGCGCGGCGCCGCGAGAGTCGGACGCCAATCGCCAAATGCAGCCTCACTTTGGAGCAAGGAAACGCTCGGGTCTATTGTCGTTGCTTGTGCTAGCTACGATAGATGTGGATATCTAAATAATTATAAACAATTTAAAGGCTTTTTATTTTAAGACTTTATCTTTAAAATAAAACATCTACGTTTAAAATGTTAAGTTAATGTTGTGTTAAAAAATGAATATTCCGTCAGCTCTAAAGCTACATATTATTTTGAAAAACCGCTAACCGATCCGAGTCGGGCCCTGACTGTCGGCGCCGAACAGACGGACCCACACACAAATATATTAATAAGATAACGCGGAATCTATCGGAGCATTTATAAAAACAAAACTGAATCCATTTACAATCTATTTTTTATATTATTCTTTAGCTTTAAGTATATTTATTTATGACGTTTAACTTTCGTTTCAGCCGCACACACAATTTGCTTCATCTTACTCGCCCAGTCAAGTGTTAAAAACTAGATAATATTTGTTTTTAATTAATAGTTAAAAAAAGATTTTTATAAAATGCGAAGTTTTTATAAAACTTGTTGTATAGAAAAGCCATTGTAGTCGTCTGTTCGGAATTAGGAAGGAAACGCGTACCTTTTTGCCTGAAAACAAATCTATGCTTTACAACCTGACTGAAGTAACACATCCATTAAATATGTCATTGTATCATTAAGTTGTCGTTTTCTTCTACACCTTTTTGGTAATGATTTCTGTCTCTATGTTAGAAAAACATAATTGCCGTGATTACTTCCGACGCAGACGAGTCAACTGGCCGCTCAGAGGCTAGGTTGCACGTTGAAGCGTTGACTGCTGTGACGACGGATACACGAGATCTTTGACTTGTTTGGCCCTCTTCAAAAGCATTTACTTTTTCTAAAACACGCTCTTATATTGCGACTAATCTTTTCTTCAGAAGCAATACCTACTTAGAATCCGGAAATATGTGGCGCTTTCAATTAAATTTTGTCTTCCTTAAAATGGTTTACCAATGTCTTAAGTATACAGATAATAATAGTTACTAGATCTACAATTTTCTAGTCAAGTATACTTTTTCTACTTAAATTCTCCCTACTCAATACCCAAATTCTAATCGGACCGGGAATCGAACCCGTTACAGTCACGGAGACTGAGAAAACCATTGTCCCAAGCGTCTTCAAAATATACCGTCAAGCATGTTTCGTATTGTAAACAAATTTTGAACTCGTCGATGTCGGGCCAAGACCACCAAGTGCATAATAAGTTTTTGCGTAACGTAATCAGGCAATGTATAGAACATGAGCGAAGCGAAATGCTCGCTGCGTCACGAGTGGTCAGCGCATGGTTTGACGTACTGGTGAGTGGTGACGTTGAAGAAGAGGTGCGAGTAGTGCGGCGCCGAGTCCTCGGGGCCGTGCGGCGCGGGGAAGGACATCACCAGCAGCACCGGTTTCCTGGCGAACCTTCTCTTCGACGCGCGAAGGAATGCGATCGAGTCGTTCGCGATCAGGTCTGGGTAGTAGTCCTGCAACCAACAAGCGCGACCTCGTACCCTTTAAGGTTCTAGCTAGGAGTAGCTAGCCTGCGAGTAAATGCCAATATGTTGCTGGCAATATATTTATTCGCATTGCACAAGCTGCTACTATACCTACTAAATCTAGTTTAATAATCAGAATTAAAGGCAAATAGTAAAACGACCGTCCTTGACATAGCAGCACATAGTCATTAATTTAGTTACAGTCTGTTAATGGACACGCCTCGATCCGGGCACAGTCATCTTAGCTGTCTTTAATGCTGTGCTTGCAATCTTTTTAACATTAATATAAGGAACTGGAGCTCCTAAATTTCAAATATGAAAACAACTCCTGCCTTTTTGACGAAAGAATATCTCGTACCTTGAAGTAATCGTCGCCGTGCTTAATTTTCTTGCCGTTCATGTTGATGCTATAGTTGTAATACTTGGAGTTCATGATGAGCCCGCCCCACTCGCGCCAGCCCGGAGGGATGTAAGAGCCGTTGTACTTGTTCAGGTACTTGCCGAAGTAGCCTTTTGACATAAACACCTTTCAGAGCACCCGATCTCGCCTTCGTTAATATTCCCAATCACAATACCCATCAACATAGAGTCACTATTTGAGCAATGTCTTAAGTGTCCTGTCTCTCTCTCTCTCTCTCTCGGCGTAGTACATTTACTATGACAAGAAACGATCTGATTGGCAAAGCTTAGAAGTGAAATTGATGACGATCAGTTTCATGCATCGCCATCGAACTAAAATAACTAAAAAGGGTTACTTATTGTATTGAGAATTTAATTTTTCTAGACAATTGAAGATTACCTATTTAGATAAAGAAAACAATGGAGAAAATACTCTTATTGTATTGAAATCTAGGAGGGCGAGAATTATTTATCTTGTCTCGGTGTAACAAAGGTGTCTATGCCAATTACGTAATCAGATCTTTTCTTGAAGGGCTGTCTCGCTTTCGCAATGACAGTGACAGAGGCAGCAATAGAATGATCAAGACATTGTTATACGTACATATTGGGATTTCTCTTAAATCAAAATAGTTATTTATCGACGTAGCTCATAAATTTTAGAGAATCTACAAGAAGTTAACAGAAATACAGTTTTACATGTTCTTATAAAGACAATACTTGTATAAAACCTACAGTATCGAATGGAAAACACGCTCTAAGAATGGAGAGCATGAAAATGGTCGCTACAGGTATTAGGGACCTGTAAGGTTCGTTAAGCAAATCGTCCACCTTCAACCTCATTAAGGAGATATTTATCGGGCCCGTGACAGCGCCGAGCCGCGCTCCCATTTCAAAGCTGCGAGGAATTTCATTTCGCCTGCCCCTAATCCCGGCGCGGACAAATGGATCCCCTTATGCCCGCTCACGCAGCTGTGCTCCTTCAACGTCTTTCGAGGCCTTACCGCCCACTCAGATGTGTATCACCAATCGCTTTTTCAAATATAAGAGATGCGTGTGCCTCCGCAGGTAATGTACCTACTTTTTCACACCCTCTCTGCTATTAATTTACATACTTTTATAACTTTACGATGCTCATTCCTTCACAAGCCAAATAGTGAGTATTTTGCTTGTTATTCTGAATACGTTTGATCACATTTCATTGAATTTATATAATTTTCCTACATTTGTGCACATTGCCGAATAGTTTATGATTAAAAATCCACTAATTTTACACATACCTAAATCTCGTTTTTGTAAAAACCGCGTGATTATGATTTTAGAACAAGTTATAGAAGCAGACACGCCGTCGTCATGGCGCCAAGTGCCTTTGGTTTGGTTTGTTTTTCTATTCCTTCAGACTTACAGACATTCTTAACTTATTACTGTGATTGAAAACCCTGATTATTCCCCAATAAAAAATATATAAAAAATGAACCAATCGGCCTTCTGTTAGTCCGACTAGTGTGCAGGACAACCTCGAATTCATGAGCCGGCTACATTTGAAACGGAAGGCCAAATGTGTCGCCAACGAGCCGGCAGCTCTTAACCCACATAGTTGTAAAAAATTAAAAATTTCATGCGCTAAGTGACACGGTTTCTTCGCCATTGTCGCAGAGCGAGCCTCGCCCGCGGCCCGCGGCGCCTTCCACTCTTCGCTACTTCGTAATTTATTATTTTAATTAAACCCGTCAGCGCCCGCCTAGCCTCTCTATACAGCGACTCTTCAATGGCTCCCGAGAAATGATAAATTGTGGCGTAATTTATAGTTGGATTTCTTTCTCTTTTCACAACTGCACACAATTATTTTTTAACGAGTTGCGACGCGGATCTAAACGCGTCTGTGGCTAAACAGACCACTTTATTGCACTTTCATCATTTGATATCTGCGTTATTTATTATTTATTTATTTTATGCTTATTGCATTTGCTTTGATAAATCACCAAGAGCTCTTCTCTGCCAAATTCCACCGAATTAGCCATAGCACCAAACGTCGGCTCTCAAAGTTAGTTTGAGTTGGGCGTATCTTGCAATATTGCAATCTCGTAAGCTAATAAGACCACGATGAGGCCACTTTTGTAAGAGGTGTAGAATTTTTTTTATGCTATACCGGACAACGCAGCAGGTGACTCTCCTATATGGTAAGACAACACCGCCGCTCATGAACAACCGTGCCACATTCCGCGCATTGGTTGTGTTTCCGGCATTTTACGCCGTTTAAGCAGCACTTTTAAGGGCCTCCGATATCCTCACTCACTTATCGAAACAACAGTACAAGTACCGTTTTAGGCTGAGTATTCTGGAAGCCCGTGGTATCACTTCGGACGAGATGATCCATTTAGAGCGTTAGCACGGATACGGGCACGTTCTCACGGGTCTCTACCTATTGGGAAGAAAAATGAAATAGCGTCTAATCATTGTAAAGAAAGAACATATTTTATAAAATTTTATTTATTATTGTGAATAAGTAACGGACACTGTAATTATTAACATTAAATGTCGTTTCTTTTGTTACAGACCTGTGTTTTTGCAAAGTACTCAGTAAATAGGTGGTTCCACACTTTTATTCCATGTATTATAAAATAAACAATAAATCTTTTCTTGCAGAGAAAGTCAATTGTGTTTCAGCGTGTTAGAATAGGCAAGAGTGGGAACGAGTGGGGACGTTCCATAACCATCAGCTCAGGCATGTATCGAATGCCTCGGTGATTCCATCCATAATTCATTATTATTATAAATGTTAACATCATTGTCCCTATTCACGAGTAGTGGTATAAAACAGATTGCATATTCTCAAGTCGTTTCGTTCGTTTCGTTAAAGACGGCATTTCATTACAGAACGATCTCTTCAGAGCTACCTCAGCTAGTATCAGCTGTTTGCGTAAATCTACTATTTTTAATAAAAACTACTATATCGGTAATATTAACGCGTTAATCGCAAATCCGAGAAAGATTATCATCTATAGCGAAGTAATGTTTGAAGGAAACTTTTGTTTCTTCCTTTCCTAGGAGGGTGGTGCGCTCGCACTTTCTTCCCTAATATCTACCCATATCCGCGTGTTGAAGATAAAATGGACAAGAAACAATCAGAAATTAGCACATCGATCGACGCATTATCTATACACTCTCGAATCAGTGAATCCGATATCCTCGTGACTCACTTGTAATAAATATGTCTGTCTTTCTCAGTTATTTCTCTGTTAAGGGCGGCGAAACACGGGCGACGGGCGCCTCGCGGCCGGCTCAACGAACGCGTTACGGGTCGCTGCAACTTCCGAAACAATTAATTCCTACCTGCATTTCAAAAGCAGTCCACGCCACGTAGACTTCGTTCTTAGGAATTAGGAGACCTGCTACTAAACAATTAAGATATTTTAAAATAATACACCAAAATCACATGAAGGGAAGTGCTGTTTATGTTAAGACCAGAGTTGTGTGGTGCTTCAATAACAGGAGCGATATTTTTTCATTTAACGATAGGCAAATAATCCGTATTATATAGCCATTAAGTCAGTATATATCCGCGGATGCGTTGTCGGGCTTTACGGGACAGCTACATTCCATTTAATGTCTTCAGAAGAAAGGTTCGCTAGAAGCAAGAGACGCTCCTGAACTCTCGTGTGCGAGCTCTCTAAGCGTGATGTCACGCAACACGGCTTAATTTCCGCAATTGCTTTTAAAACATGCCGGCTCTAATTCTAGTGTTTTATGACTAAGGTCTAGTCCTAAGTTTGTTTTGTCTTAGACTAATATTGACACAGCGCACCTCAGCTTTCCTAGAATTGGTACTTTTTAAGGCTCGACTCTCGTGACATGCCAAAGCAAACGCGGTGTATTCACTGATTTGAATTAGTATTTAATTTACGAAACGGTTTTATTTTTAGAATTTGCTGTATTTTTTTAAACTAAGTTGCCGATAGATTACTGAAGTTACCGAAGGTTATATTTTTTCTGATAGCTAATTTTATAAGGCGGACAGCGATCTAAGAGATCACTGTCGCCCATTAACAACCGCGCCGAAATCTGTCATTTGTATAGTGGATCGTAGTTCTTGGACGTCCGGTAACCTCACTCTGTCAGAAACAGTACAAAGCTGCTGATCTAGACAAGTTTGAAATACTAATGAAAGATTCAATTATAAAATTAATAATAATTGAAAAACATCACGGTTGTCCATGGGCGGAGGACTCCTTGCTCTAGGTGAACCTCCTGCTCGTTTGCCACCGTTGTTATAAAAAAAAGCAGACGATAAAAACGGTCGATTGAACGGCTGCAACGAGGCGAGGCTGCGCGGCGCCAATGCCGCCCACGAGCGGCGGCCGGAAGAGCCTCGCAGCCCACGCCGCTCTCGGCGGCAACTAGTTTTCAAGACGTTACCATCACCACTATCATAGCTATATTCCACCTTCCAACTCCAGAGCTCAGGTGTTTGACGTCTAGGCAACGGCTTTTAGAATTGTGTGGAGACGCAGCTAAACAAAAGAAGGTAGGCTTCTAAAGTCTTCTAGTATTGTCATTAATCAAAGCTATGACTGTTCAGCAACGGCCGATGTCGCAAGCTATCAATACCGCTGCGATAAATGACCGAGTGCGCAGTATTTACTGGAATTACACTCCAGCGCATTCATATTTCCGAGAAATACATTGTAAGCCGATCTTAAATATTCGCTCTTTGCGCCGCCTTGCTCATTAACAACTTAATACTTCGAGTACTTGTTTAAGTTAGTAAAGCTTTAAGTTAACCTTTTTTATCAAAGATAAATCGCACAGTTTATTTAGCAGGCAATTTCTTTATTTTTTTGGTGTAATTGACCGTTGTAACTGCAAAGACATATAAACCCGTGACTCGGTTATTTTCAAAGGTTGAGATCGTCAGTTTGACAATTAACACTCATCCGCAAATCGAAATAAAACCAATTCAAAACTATGGAATATAAAAAAATCCTATTTTATATTACAAAGATATTTTAGAATGCCTCTCCTTCAAAATACCTTCTAATGGCTTTTATTGTAAAGTTATGGAAGCAATCCTCTCTAATATCACATGCGGTCTGTAGGCGTAAACAGACGGTGCGCCTTCCAAGTGCGGCCGTGGCCTGGGTGGGCCGCCGTAGCTCAGCGAGGACTATTGACAACTTAATTAGGAATACAACGCTCCAAGAGCGGAGCCGTCATCACGCACACGATGTATTTATAGGTAAAAACAAAAAGAATTCAGGTCACGATCTTATTCATGCGTAGAATGGCTGCTGCAAGTGTTTAAACTTTTTAGGTGATCGGTAGCGGGAAGGCAAAAAAGAGAGGACGTGAAATACTAATGGCGTAGCTGCAAGCTTTGTAATATGAATAAAATAGTGACCGCCGATGTAAGAATGAAGCATTCAAAGCTCGCTTCGAATGGGCTAGCCCTGTCGGGCGTGAGCGTGGGTGAGGCTCATTCATTTGCGCCATCAATGGATCGCATTTGCATTTGGTCGTCGACAAGCATAGAGATGGCTTTCGGCATCTTCGAATGTCTTGTCGGCGAAGTACCATAAGAGGTTGTCACAAAACGTGATTCAGATTTATCTGAAGATGAAGTAAGATATTGCGGCCAACATATTTATATCTTTCATCATCATTTCAGCCATAGGACGTCTACTGCTGGACATAGGCCCTCCTCTTGGAGATCCACTTGGAGGTCCTGCATCCAGATTTATATACTATTTGGTGATAATATATAAGATTTATATACTTATATGCTTAAATATTTAATTATATTTTATTAAACTTAAAGCAAGCCTCGACTCCGAGAAAAGGGGCGAGGGCAAACCGAGGCAGCAACAACGCCCAAAAATTGTAGTTGACAAAATAATCGTTTTACAAAAGTATCCCGCATCCAGACTATGTAACAACATAGATTTGTTGTAGATTACTTTTGATATTTTCCTTAAAGGTAAGACCGCCTTGCTGCTCTCTTTTGTACATCACAAGAGACTGGCGCCGGTCAAAGGTTCACAGATCCGGGGCAGACTGACACATCATTGGGCAGTGAAAGCTGTTAAGCTGTAAAGCGCGACGCGCAAATGAGCGGTCGTCACACGCAATCAGGATATCCAGCCATGGGATTAACGCGGGTAATTGGAACTAATGGGAGAATTACAATAAAATCTTCGGCCGCAATTATTAACGAGCGGAGTTAGGTTCAATTAGTGGCCGCCTGAATTGGGCTCTTCCTTAGATCGAGGCGTTGCCACGTTGACCACCGGAACCTCCGCCTCGCTGTCCCTTTCAGATGAACAGACCAACTACAGCTGCAAACTACGCTATCAATCAGTAACTGGTTTACCATCAAATAGTGTTGCCCAAATGCAAGACTTAGTCAGTCTTGGTCTTGCGCTAATACACTTGGTATTGGCCTTCGTCTTGGTATTGCGCTCCCAGTCTTGGTCTTGGTTTTGTAGCAAGAGTCTTGAAATTACCTATTAGACTATTCATTTTAATTAAAGTTAAATCTTAGAAAAACCTATCAGGATAGGAACATTTTGAGGTTAAAAACCAGCGAGATTTTTGAAATATGTCTAAATATGCCTGCAAGACGCGCGAATCTAGCAGGCTTAGTCTCGTTCTTGCTCAAGTCTTACACGGTCAGTCTTGGTCTTGCTCAAATAAGGCAGTCTTGGTCTTGCATTTGGGCAACACTGCTATCAAACGACTTGCTTGTGGTTTTTTAAACCATACATAACACCAACACCAATAATGTTGACAGCTCGTTTGAGATTGAAGAATGTTATATACACAAATGTTTGATTCGCTGCTTCAATGATCTTATTTATTTTCCAGAAAGCGGACATGGACTAATTGGGCCGGCTCGTCCGAAGTGTAACCACGGGCTCACAGAATACTCAGCGTGAAACGGTACTCGTACTATGTTTCGTAGAGTGAGTGAGGATATCGGAGGCCCTTAAAAGTACCGCCTAAGCAACATAAAAAGCCGGCAACACAACCAATGCGCGGTTATTCATGGGCGGCGGTGTTCCTTAGCATATAGGAGACCCACCTGCTCCGCTGTCCGCTATAGAATAAAAAAATAGTGCGGCCTTAAACACCTTGCAACAAACTCATTCTAGTTCACGGACAATACTAAAAATGAACAGTTCTCTTCGTATTTTTAGTTTTTCACTCTTGGAAAATAGATAGATATATTTGATGAGATATTTAAGATTGTCCAGCGGAAACACATCTTTTCACTACTAGATAGAGAATTAAATGAACATTAATTATAAGAATCCCGTTTCATCTCACCAGACCGTCTGTCATCAAAAATGAAGGACATTTTTTCCACCGCGTCTATAATAGATATTTTAACATATCAACCGTTAGACGTGAGTTTAGTAGAGTTCAGAGGGATAAATGACTGAGCTGATATAGTTATCGAATTGCGAGGCAGCCTGCGAGGAACTTTGCCCAACTTTCTGTTAGGCTATTACAGACTTGTTAAAGCCGAGTCAGTTTTATATTTGGTTATCTAACGAACAATTTTGCATTTCAATGATAACTTTATTATGGTGCCTCGGCGCATGGGCGATTATAGGCCGTTACATCGCTGTGTAGTGATCTGTAGCCTTCTCTTTCTATTACAGCTATGGCTCCACACATTATTTCGGAATGTAAATGCAGCTTTTATTAGGAATGTTATATATCTTGTCATTTAAGTTATCTTCGGTCGTCCAAAGCAATCATTAAATCGCTAATGAAAATTAGAATGGTTCGAAATGAAATGGTTATGTAACGATTATTAATTATGAATGACGACGCCAAGTGGTGTCCGCACGTGTTCGCGATTACGCCACGTCTGTCGTCGATTCCAACGACCCTCGCACAGCCTTCGGAACAACATCTATATATGTTTTTGCTCCCTGTACGGTGCGAGATCCTCGCCGCCCGTGGACATAAGTGGTCACAATTAAGTCGTCGACAAAGTCTATCTGATGTGCCTCCAATTTCCTTGTTAATTTAGTCTCGTAAACAGTACAAGTACTATCTCACGACGATGTACTAAAAGCCCGGAGAGTTGCCGACGAGCCAGCCCAATTATTTCTGGACTAGATTTTAAATGAAATAATAAATTCTACTCTGACCGGGAATTGAACCCGGGACCATCGGGCCATTTTATTTATTTGAATAACCAAAATATAATATGAAAACGCAAGACAATATTTGTGTCACATTCCATAAGGCGATTACCGACTTGTTGAATTGGAGGTATTTAGAAAGGCTCTTAGCGTGAGGTGGGTTGATGTTGGTGCCTTACCCATAACTGACAACCAATCCTTATGGGAAAATGATTTGATCAGTAGAAAGATGATTTAGCTGTGGGCATGATTTATTTTAAAAAAAAAGGCCTACATGAATAACGAATTTTCATGGAATTTCCAAAATAGCTATAAAAGCTTTCGCTAGAAAGTGGCAGCTGCAACCCGACCGCACCAACCGGTAGCGACCGGTTATCGCTAAATCGTATTACAACGTCGGTATGCAAGACAAATTCATTCAAAACTATTCGGTTCCATTGAAAGACGGCGGCGCGGCGCGGCGGCCGGTGGGTTGCGACCCTTGTTTCTCATTTTATTCATGCTCATATTCGCGAGTTATCCACGCTCAGGTCACGCATACGCTGTTAACAAAGCTATTATGTAGCTTTCTGTCTATTTGTAACAAAAGCAACGTAGCCAAAAGAATATAAAATATCAAGGCTGAAATATTAGTATTGAATTGAGTTCCTTTGCTCTCGACGAGTTGTAGTCTAAGCGGACTTGAAAAAGAAAACAAACTCGGTGTTTGAAGAAGAGCTCCGAGTTTATCATTCCGTTAAAATATTGACTCTTCCCGCTCCCGATCCTCTCGAGGCCTCGACGCCAGGCCACACTATTTGCTGAGCAAATATTTTTTTCCTAAAGTAGATCGGAAGCAGACTAAATAAACTATATATATAGATATCCCTTTACTTTTACGATGGTCGAATGAATATGCAAAGCCGCGTTACAGGAATTGCTGTCCAATAATTTGTCTATAATTATTATTAAAGGAGATATTCTTCATGTGATTTAAGAAGTATAATGAATTAGTAATGGTAGATAGATACAATACAATAAACACCTACTGATAATAAGACAAGTCAAAATTACACAAAATTGTCGCTGACCGACCTATTCACCAACGCAGATTTATTTTCAGTAAGACTTTCAGATAAACTCACAGAATAATAATAAATAAAAATACAGCCACCTGCTCCATTGTCCGCTAATATAAAAAATAAATAAATAAAGTGAAGTATAGTTTCGTTATTTCACTTCGAGCAGGCCACTTATAACCGTCCTCTAGTAGACTAGTTCCAGCCTGTTGGCGCACTGGCCCAGCTCCGAGAACAGGCTACAAACTCAGCGAGTTTAATTTTTAACGTCACGTGGCTCTGACCTTTTGTACATTAACATTCATTGAAGCTATTAACGTCCAAACCCTAAGCGACTGATTCGCTCCAGAACTACTATTTTCTTATGAAAATAGAGAGGCAAATTAGTAAGGTCATCAAAACAAGCTGTCATGGACCCATGATATGACATGACAAGACCTGGGCACAAGACACCTCAGCTCCAGCCTCTCCTAGTGCTTCATTTTGTGCACCCGAACAAATTACAGTTTAAAATATGACTATACGATTTATCGTGATGTAATGGTCTCATTCAGTGCGAA
The DNA here is from genome assembly GCA_018230265.1 of Delias oraia. Classification (NCBI taxonomy): domain Eukaryota; kingdom Metazoa; phylum Arthropoda; class Insecta; order Lepidoptera; family Pieridae; genus Delias; species Delias oraia. The sequence continues at coordinate 9,231 of DWCF01000043.1, read as the reverse complement.
AGCGGCGTTGGGGCGCAGACGGCTCGGCGGCGACGCCCACGCGCCACGCTGCCGATCTTTGAGGCATTTCTATTTACCTCTTGATCTTACCTAACCTTAAAAAGCGGCAACGCAGCCCAGCAGAAGCTGGCGGTGGCCATGGGCGGATTTATCCTAAATGAACTTTCTACTCGTTCGCCTTTCTTATATATCCAATTATATTATAATAATATTTTCTCATAAATTGCTCACTTTCATTTTTATTTAACTAGTAAAAGGTAAATCGTACGGCAACAACTACCTAAGTGAACTATGAATAAGAGGCGCACACAAAGTTGCAAATTACAAACAATCTCGTTACAACTGAGATAAATTACGCAGCATCTTTATTAAATGTGACACGACAAGATGTCGAAACGAGATAATAACTGCCTGAACAGTTAAGCTTCGCTCACAAACAATCTCGCGGAGTGGTGGTAGTTCATAAGTGGTGGTTTGTGACTAGCCATGGAGCACGGATGCGTCACAGGGCTCAGTCGAGACACCTAACGTGGTGGTTAAACTTTAAACCCACTATTCTCACCTTAAGTAAATTATAAATTTGAATTTTATTTATTTTATGCAGAAGTAAACTAAGTAAGAGGCGTTTAGAAAAGCCGCAAAACATACTAATATCTCAAATATGCATCCCATCATTAATAATAATGAACATTCATGTCATCAAATCAGTTTTTAAACAAAAAATACCCTAAAACCTAAACAATTTGAGCTTTGACTTGTATAAAATGTAAACGCTCATTGGTAAGAATCAATGGTAAGAAAAGAACGCTTAAGATATCAAAATCGCATCCAAAGTTTAATGTTACTGGTCAGGTTTTAACGTCTCTGCAATAAATTGTCTGCATAACAGCCGACTCACTTGTACACAGTTTGGTAGAGATTCTGTTGCTAGAGCCCGCCGCGTTCCGTCGTAATTGTGACGAGCGGCACGCGCCGCCGACCCGTCACGGGCCCGTTCAAGAGTCGAATCGGTGGCTAAATTAATGTGAGAAACGAGTTGCGATAGATCCGCCCCATCGCCTGTCTCTCCGAAGTGGGCGACGTGCGCACCCACACGAGTCGCTGCTCACATTCTTCGCTCAATCTGCGAGCAGATTGCCTCTTCCGCTAAGCCAAGAGAGTGCACACCCACACACTTTGCCTCCGTCCGTTCCTACCGCTTGGATTACGCGAATGGACGCCGTAAGCCTTCCGACTATCACAAACGCTCAACGGCCCGAAGGGGATGAGCTCTCGTGCCCGTCTCGCCTAAACTCCTGTTCAGTTCAGTGACCTTCAGAACCGAAAGAGGTTATTACTTCAACGTGTTTTGGCTTTATATCATCTCTACTCCTATATCACACACTTTTTTACCTAACCTAAATGTAACGTTTTCTCGAAATAAGCTGAATATAGCCTAAGCCTTTATAGTTTTTACTAGAAAGAAAGGTTGGATGTCAGAAACGGCTGCGAGTCCGGCGTAGCAAGTCAGAGCAGGGAGGGGACAAAGCAAGTGACTCCTTCCGTTAGAACGAACACGTCTACGCCGGATCTCCTCGGCCAGCCCGAGCGCGGCAAGGACGTTTCTATGAATATTTGTATCGCGAGCGACAAATGACCAACGTCCGCCGACCCACGTGTGCCCACGTTCCCCAATTGCCAATAGAATGAATCCGAAAGTGTCATATACGCAACTTTTCAACTATGGCCTGCAGACGCAGGCTGAGTTCACCTTTGATGCGTGTGAATTGGGGACAGTTTCGAAAGCCCTCGACACGTCAATTAATACCCAATTCGAAGTCAACAATAAGTAAAGAACACATGATTCTTTCCCTTAACACAGGCAACCACAAAAGCGGCAATTCTACTTCTTAACAATAGCACTTTCGATGAAGAGATTCTAATTCGCTTGAAGTAAGAAGAAAATGGCTTTTCTTTCGGAGTCAGCAGACAAAGGTGGCTAGCCGTATTATTAAAAAAACGAGAAGTACAAAGTTTAGTCGATGGCGCGTAGCTAATTGGTGATATTGAACCGGGGAACGGTGAAGTTACGAGCAAAGCTATTGCCTTCCCAATTTTATTGCAGCTTACACGGAGCCGGCCAGCGCGCGCTCCCTCTTTAAACTCATTAATAACGGCGCAGCGCGAGTAGGTGTTCAGGCTCCATAGTGAGCCATTGTGCTCTGATCCGGAAGCGTTCTTTGGACAATTCGTTCACCTGCGCTGTTTAAGAATGTATAAAGTTGATGAGTGTATGAGTTTTTGTTACATGGCCATGTATAGTTACTTCTTTGAACAATAGGTATAATTACAACGATGCGAACTATTGCTATTAATTTCCATTTAGAAATGAATTGATGGAGGTAAAAAGCAATTGCTTTTTATGAAGATAGCTTACACGGTCATTTTATAACTTGATTGCATTTCGTACGAGAAATAATATTATTCAAGTAGGTACTTTATGAGCCACCCGCGTTTAAATTAGTAGGTAAATATAGGGTTTTATTGCCATCTTGTTCGCGTCGAGCATCGGGGATGCATACATTGGGATTTTTATTATCAAGTGGACGGCGGAGTAGCCGGGCAAAACCTCCACCTGGCTGTATGAGATGCCACCGATGGACAACTTGTTCGTGTGTTGTCGTTTTTTAGCTCTTAAGCGTTAAGCTACACTTGATGGGCCTCCAATATCCTCATTCACTCAGCTAAATACAGTCCTTGTACCACGCTGGTATTCTGTGAGCCCGTGATTTCACACCGGACGAACCGAGCCGAATACTGCGTCAGCAGATGCTTCGGAATCGTTACGCCACAGGGAGAGAGCGACGATGGATATTACGCGTAATAATGAACGACGGGAAGGGTCATGAGTGCAATTTGTTTTGGTAAACACTTAACGAAGTTCCGTTGCGAAATGACGCGTCAGTTTTCACTATTCAGTCAGGTGGCCGATAGCACAGCCCGATCGGTCACCGGAGCCGGTGCTTGCGATGGCGTGTCGCAGGAAACGGCTGCTTCGTATTTCATGCGGCAGAGCGTACTGGAACTCGGCTCGGAACGACACGTGCAATGAAGCTATTCATGCGGAGGACTCGCCTGACATTTACGTGCCTGTCTTTTATCGCAGCTCGTAAACGTAAGGAACTCGCATATTTGACGCTCCATATTGCTATTACAAGCTTTCTAATATTTTTACTAAAAAAGTATTTGTAGGCAATTTCCAAAGCAAAGTTTTTACTACGTTATAGACGAACGATGTATCTAGGTATCTAAGAAGAAGAAAGGAATATAGGCTTCAAGAGGAGAAAGAGAAGCACGCACAAGTGGAGCAGCTTTCGAGGCGATCGACATCAGCTCTTTTAAGTTGTCATAATCATTCTACGACGGTCCAGAACATATACCTCAAAGTACCTGCTCCGCATAGCACGGTACAGCAATTACGATCATTTCACGAGGCGCTATGATGACACAATTTGGCTTTATGGAGCATGTTTGTGTAGCTTTTGGACTTTGGAGTGGACGAAATGACAGGAAGACAGCCGAATATCGAAAGACAGCCTTGTCTAACACTCGTCTTTAAGTCTAATTATGTCTTTGAGACTTCAAAGGATTATTTATGTTTCACACTTCAAAACAAAATAGTACAAAATCTTCTGAACGTTGGACTAGAGCCAAAGCATACGAGTGTGTCGAACGTGTCTGTTCGTCTGTGAAACATATACACTACTCTGTTAACCCAACCAAATTTGATCCAAGCTGCTTAGAGTACAGCTGCCTAGAGAGAGGGACCAACCTGTGCGATATCCCGCATTGGAGAGGTACGTGGCGAAGGTGTTCGTCTCGTGCTTGGCTTGCCACGTCGGCGACGAGCAGTTATCGTTGTTGGTGAACACGTTGTGGTTGTGGACGTAGATGCCCGTGAGCAGAGAACTCCTGCAAACGCACATGGCAAAGCATAGTAAGGGCCGCAGACAGAACCACTATTTTCAAACAAAACTCAAACGCCGCGGCCCAACAGGCGCTGCGGATGTCAACGGGCGGAAGACCACTTGTCCTGGGCGAGCAAGCAGCTTTGCTCCCCGATATTCGTTCAAAAACGATACGGTTCAGCAGCTCAATGTGAGGAGGTGAAATGAGACGTTTCGAGGAAGAGCGTACCGCGAGGGACAGCACATAGGTGTGGTGGTGTAGGCGTGGCGAAACTCGGCGCCAGCGCTCCGGATCGCCTTCATTGTGCGAGGCATAAAGTTCAAGCTGCCTAGTTCTACGTCTTGGTCGTCGGTCAGGATCAAAATGATGTTGGGCTTCTTGTCGCGCGGCTGCGGGTACGGCAGAAAACCGCCGCTCGGCCATTTGCTGGCCTTGGCTTTGGAGCGCGTCGTGTTTTCCCGCGGCGGCGCCCGCTCCGAAACGGGCGTCTTGCGTCGCTTTTCGCTCGGTGCCTTTTCGCCCGTGGGTTTGCCATGCTTCTCCTTTTTTCTGTCAGCCTTGTAGTGGAAGGGCTCCGCCCGGTTGCCGTCCTCGGCGGAGTCGGAGCCTTTGCGGCGATCGCGCCTCGATTCGTGCTCTGGCTGCCAGGACCGCCGCCTGTCTCCGCGGAAGCGCGAGCTGTTGCGGTGCCTCAGGCTGCGCCTATCCGGGAGGTCCGTCAGCGTCCTATTGAACGTCGTTCGGTTTCTGTTGTTCTCTTTGCTCCTCAACTCCCTCGCTCTTGAAGCATCGTCTTCGACGGACTCTCTCTTCGCCGAGATCAAGAGAAAGTTCCATGTTAGAAGAATGGATATCATTTGGAAATTCATCTCTGATAATCTCTTTGTCTTTTCTATGAAAATATTACAGTTTCGCTTTCAGTGAAGCCTTCATGTCGTGACGGATTGAGACGTGTGACAGAATTTTTTGAATTCGAGCCTCATTTTCAGCCGCTACCTGTAACAAAAGAAGACATTACTTAGAATTAATTAAATGAAATAATAAACTACAAACACTAGCTAGGTGCACTGTAAAAATACCAACAACTTCGCGATACCCAACACCAGACACAGGAATAAACATCTGTAATGCAAAGTTGCTAAAATGATAGAAATAAAATAAGCAACAAAAAGTGTCCTATTCATCTTAGTCCTTGGACGCCACTCAAATACGTGAGGCGAACCTCCGAGAGGAAAACAGTTTGATAGCGATGCGGCGGAGGGTCAGTGAGGACTGAGGGGTTTTCCTTTAGCTTTTAACTAAATGAAACCTCGAACCGCGCTGTTCGAAGCTTCACAGGGTTATTTCAGCAAGTCGGAAGAGCGCGAAATGGTTTTAGAAAATCTTAACTGAAGCACAAATAACATTTAATACACAGCTAAGGTAAGGTACGGAAGGTAAGGTTTGGTTCAATCAATTTAGCTCTGGAACAAACTTATGAGTGTATACATAGGAACAAAATTAGAACATATTTGATATTAGTGTATGTTTATAGTGTCAACCGCGGTCACAGTGCGTTTAAAATGCTTGAAAAATACATATTTTAGACATTTTCTTAAAAATAATAGGATTATATTTGAATCAGGTAGCAACTCTTCAAGATTCATGACTTTTTTGTTCTGATTTATAGAGGACTAACACCGTTACTTTAATTTTGCTAAAATCAGAACTATTTAAATAATCGGAACGTATTTTGTGTTCCGTATGTCATATCTTTTGAGTATAGTTAATTTTAACCCGAGTAAAACAAAAGCACTTTCTGAAACCGTAAACATAGATGTAATGTTTTATGAAATGCTATTTACGTTCTGTTTGTGCTAAGGCGATATTGGCATAAGCATATTCCTATTTCTGATCTAGCAAAACATAGAACCGTTTAAACAAAGAGCCGACGAACTCTAGCGCGCACATACACACACTTAAGTCTATCGTAAATAAATAAACACTGCGCAATTCAACACGCTCAAACTGTGTAAACTAAAGGCATATCTTACAAAACAACTATTCGCAGTAAGGGTAGTTAGCAGCAATGGCATCGAGGGCTCGAGCGCCGAATATTTCAATGAAGGCACGCAACAGACATATCTACACATATTTTGTGAATTGTACTCTCGACGCCAAACGTCAGAGGTCAAAAGATGCTTCGAAGCTACGATCTGTAAAGATAATCCATTTTTAGATTAATATAATATTAATAATTATATTAAATCAAAGCAGGCTGTATTTTTAATACTCGACGTCTTCAGCAATTTTTGCTGTGGGACGTCTCGCAGTTGATGCGGCCCGAAGAATATCGCCGCTGAGATGGACGGAACAAACAAAGACAGCCAGAGACGCGTCTATCGGCGTGAGAAAGCAATGGATCGCGGAGAGACCGCCTAAGGGGAGACACGACCACTCACACAGCACGGCCACTCTGCCAAGTGTGAAGTACGTCGCTTGTAGCATTACTTAGTCATTATTGATCTAAGCGAATGGAGGAAAAGCAAAGATTTGGAATCCTTGTGGGAATCTCCAGCCAACGATCGTGATAAATTAGAAGTGAAGCTCGGACAAGTTTCGGCGGCGAGCTGTTTGTAAATCTCCTTAACGATCGTTCTTAAAATTAACGGAGCGTTCACTTGTCGCTTCGCAGCAGTCATCGTTCTTTCGATCCGTTAATATATCAGAGTGACACAGCTCCTACACTAATCCCTATGTGACGTCCCTTGTTAATCACAGCTCAAAGACAGCACGCGTCGTGAGACGTGAGACACTACTCACTCTTTAAGATTTTACAAAACCTTTTTTTATTTATTTTAGTTATTTTTATATTTATTTATGTTACAACATATTTTTTTTTGCTTAAAAAACGACCTCGACCGAGTACCGTCGCCGACAGAGTTCTTTTTGAGACCTGCCTAAAAGAGGGCTTTCATCCGAGCGATGCATGACGTCATCAGGGCAGATCGTCGCTAAGCTGTCTCCAATTGATGGTTATGTTTATTCGTCATCGTTTTTCGAGTCGTATTTCACGTCACTCACGAGCGCGATTGATGCGCTGAAACGAGCGAGTCGCGGTGAGGTGAACTCGATTGGCCTCATTGGGGCTCTGTCACGACCGTTACCTGGACGGGGACAAAGGAATCGTTTCTGAGGACGCGGGCTGCGAGATGTTCCGTGAGCTTCCATCAATTTGCAATTAAAACATCGCTCTCTCTCACTTGTATAATTTGAGAGTTACATTTACTTAACTTTTTTAATCACAATTAAAATAAACCAATATTTTCTAATTAAACTAGTATTATTAAACTTTTCTTGTTTGTTCTTTTTTATTTGGAGGCTGTCAGTTAAGGTCTTGCGTTATGTCTCTATCCCTGAAGAATCTGGAGGCAAATATCGTAACGGTGACGGACTAATGGTCCAACGCTAAAGACGCAAAGTCCCGTACGATCTAAAGATTATCTTTTGACATTTTGATTAGAGTTTTATCGGAACATTGCAATTAAGTCAATTAACAAGCCATTACCATGACCGGTTCTGAATTATATCCGTTTCTTCTCCTTATAATAGTTGTACATTACCGGCTAAAACTAGATCAGAAAGTCTACAAAATCTGATTAAATCATACAATTAAGCTTAACATTTGTAGAAAGTATTATTTAAATTTATTTTGTTGCCGTCGAGTATATATAAATTATAATTTATGTATATTTCAAGGACGAAGGTAGGAGAACGGCACCCGCGGTCGTTCAGGAGCTGGCTCACTCATCGCTCGCTTAAAAGGAGCGCGCATGTTGTAGCTCTCAATAAATAATTCGCTAAGAGGTTTACTCGTCATATGCAAAATGAACGTTAAAACTGCAGCCCGTGGCCCGAGGGCTGCCAGTTCGTCAATCGTCTGCTCGCGAGCTCTGCATCCCCGCACATCTGTTATTCATGCTGTTACATCCGATATTGTTGGGAAAATGCGTCTCTACCGCCTAGAGTGGCTTCTATTCGTAGTTACAACCAAATTATAATAAAGGGACTATCTAACGAATTATATTAGAGTAATATCTCTGATGATTCCGGCAAAATAATGTAAGTTAAGTTTCTTTGTGAATCGGACCCTTTCGACGCCAATTCAATTGCAGACGCGTTTCGGGGTGAATGCCAATGTGGTCGGCGTATCTGGTTATCAATCAGTGTTACGCCTTATTTGCCATCATCACACTGTTCTCAATCATGGCATGTGCTTCGCTGAACCGCATTGCCAGCCCTGCGAGCTGCACCAAGGAAGGATTTAAAGCTTGGAATAATGATTAACGGCCAAGCATTACGAACTTATACTTAACTTAGTCATATCTTGCTAATGTCAACATAATTGTTTCAATCTATTTTCTTCAATTAAATGTAATGCAGCAATCTGCAAGCTTAAAGTAATCGGAGAACAGTGCGATAAATTTGACTTAAGTGTATAAGTAGATATGAAAAGACGATCTCATGAAGGTCGCGGGCAATCGCTGGATCCAGATCGCTCAAAATCGTAATAGTCTTTGGGGGAGGCCCATGTCCAGCAGTGGACTTGATAGGCTGATGATGATGATATAGGTACCTCTTACAAAAATTTGGAGATGCATTGATGATTGTTAAAAAAACTTTTCTTAAAACAATTTCTATTAATATTGCTATAAAAAGAATAATTCGCCCTCCATCTCTTTATGCGTGACGCGACAATTAATTGATATAGAAAAATATATCTATCCTAATAAAAGATAAATAATAATTTCATTGTTTACAACCGCCAGGGACTAAGCCCGACAAATAAATCTAATCTTAATATATATAAATCTCGTGTCACAATGTTTGTCCTCAATGGACTGTATTGTTTTGTCCAACTTGAGAGATAGGATAGCTTAGATCTTTAATTATTGTCGCAATTTTATTTTATTGCAAATTATGTCTATAATTAATTGACAGTCACCATTATCTGTTAACTCCAAAAGATTCTAACAGATGTCGATACTTTTCGACTGGATTGAGCAAGTAATCAATAGATGGCACTGCCATGGTAAACCGACAACCGTGTCATATAAGTTACCATTCAATAGCATGATTTAATCATGATCCGTTTATTGAGGCTAAAGTATAAATTAAATTTATTTTGTAGTAAACGAAATAGCGTGAAATTTAAATATTTCTACTTTTTAATTTTTGGTGTTAGCATAGCCAACCACGTGTTACATAGACCGAAGTGTAAATTAAATTCAAAATTATAGTGAC